>JACEVL010000119.1:1565250-1582750 GCA_020284085.1 Aporrectodea caliginosa | reverse complement strand
TAGCGCCGTGTATTGCAGGCTGTCTGTTCTGTTAGTAGTTAAGATTTATGTCTTCTGTCATTTGTGTTCTTGTGAATTGTTTCAATTGCATAACTGTAACCGGTTGCGGATTGTCAACCGGATTGTTTCAATAAAGAATATTTTATTATTATTATTATTATTATTTTTTCCCCCGAGGTACATATGATCCCTCAGGATCATATGTGCCTTATTATTATTATTATTAATATTATTATTATTATTATTATTTAACATCATATCTAGCTAGCGCAGGATCATATGTACCTTATTATTATTATTATTATTATTATTATTATTATAATTATTATTATTATTATTATTATTATTATTATTAGTAACTGCATATCTAATGCACTGATTGGATAACATCTGGCACAAGAGACCGAGAGGTACCGAGTTCGAGCCCCCGTTGGGCGGATATGCTTGGTGTAGGCTGCTATTAGCGCCGTTGTATTGCAGGCTGTCTGTTCTGTTAGTAGTTAAGATTTAAATTGCATAACATGTAAATGTACAGCGCAGTGCGTTTGTCAGGCGCTTATTAAAGAAAAGATATTATTATTATTAGCACAGAGAGCGCCTCTGAGTAGATATCTTGAAAGGATGCTGTATAAATGTTCAGTTACATTACATTACATAAGTCTTGGCCAGCCGCATTCACAGAATTTTCTGGGTGCGCATGGTCCGGGCTTCCATTAGCACCCCAAAAAATAGCCGTGAATATTTAATAGGGGAGTGTTAAAGTAGCGGTCGGGCCTGAAACGCCCCCCCCCCACCATTCCAAAGAGCCCCTGGCGCTAATTCTCGACTCCTCATAAGCTATTAGATGCAATTTGCAGGGAGCGAGGTGACAAACAGAGAGAGCAGGGAAGAAGGAGACGAGGGGTGTGTTGGAGGGCTGGCTGTGAATGAGGAAGAGAAGAGCCATAGATGGCGTTCGTGGTAGCACTTAGGAGGAGGAGGAGGAGGAGGAGGAGGAGGAGGAGGAGGAGGAAGAGGTAGTGGAGGAGGAGAGAGAAGGAGGAGAAAAAGGAGGAAGTGAAGGTGAAGGAGGAAGAGGAGGTGGAGGAAGTGAAGGTGGAGAAGGAGGTGGAGGAGGAGCAAAGGAAGAAGAGAAAAAAGAACAGGAAGAGGAAGGAAGTAGAAGATGAAAAACGAAAGAAAAAGCAGAGGATGAAGAGAAAAAATGATAAGATTATGTATATGCATTTATTATCTGAGTGCGTGCATGCGTGTGTTTATATGTATTCATGTCACGATTAGTTAAATTGCTAATCGATTAGAATTAGAATTAGCAAAATCTTGTAGCTAATCAACATTTTTCCTAACCAACATTTTACGCCCTATTTTCTTAGGGTCAGACCACATAACTTTAACCTTCCTGACAAGGACTCACGACATTTTATATCTCGTATGTTATTCCTGAACTCTTACTAAGCTATTATTACTTCACATACTATAATATCTAGATCAGAGCTCGAGGGTATGCGTACCCTAAAATAGAATACGTTAAAATACGTACGTACCTTTCAAAAATAGAATACGCGTATGGTACGTATCATACACGAAAATTTTATTTATGGTTTACTTGGCAACCCATAGCCTACGTATAATCTGATGAGCATTGACGTGGTTAACGTATTTTTGTATTGTTTACGTACCCTAAAATAGGGTACGTTAAAAACGTACGTACTTTCCAAAAATAGAATACGTATGGTACGTACCCTCGAGCTTTGATCTAGATGTATTTTTTCTATGTACACCTACAGCGTTATGTCTGTTGTTAACACATTAAACGAATATATGATGATAATTAGAAAATTAGAATTAGCTGTTTGTCTAATGGATTAGCTAATCAATAACTATCTAATCGATTAGTTACCCATCTCTGATGTATCTTAGCTTTTAAGTAAGTAAGTATATCCTTTATTATACCAATTGCTAACCGCATTTATGTAGCACCTATTTCTATTCAGACGTACCTGGTGCCCTGCTTTTTCTGTCCGTCGTCGGAGCCTTCCAGCGATCCAGCCTGGATGTCGGCCATCGTTCCGGGTCAAGGTCGAAGGTTAAAGGTCGATGGTCACGGTCGAAGAGAAAGGTCTTCCCTCTAATGCAAACGAATCTCGCTCTCTCTCTGTCTGTCGCTCTCTCACGACCCTCGGCCAGTTAACTACAAACAAAGAAATGGTCATCATCATCATCGTTGTGGTTATCACCACCATTACCAACTGGCATAATCACCAACATCATAATTATCAGCATCATCTTTGCTGTCATTCGCTGAAATCATCAACATCTTTATAATAATGACCATTATAAGCAGCAACAGTATCAACCACATCATCACAGCAGTACTGTATATACACAAATACATAGAGATAGACAGACAGACAGACAGTTTTGGTGTTGTCACAGACAGACAGACAGACAGAAACAGAGACAGACAGCTCAAGTTGAATGACGTTGGTTGGTGCAGGTATCATCATACAGGTGTCTACCTACTAACGTGATATACCTGTTCATCATACCTGAGCAGGTATTCATAAGCAGTGTAAGTGAATCGACCCTTTTACGTCAATCAGAAATGCTTTTCCTTCAAATCAGTGCTTTCATGCAAATCCGCACCGTAACCAAATCCCATAGAAGTTCCACATCATGCATTCAAATATTTACACTATTCAGCTACAAATCAAGGTCATACATTTGAGAGCATTCTTATATGAACAGCCATTTAAGAACATCCATTCTAGAACAGCCATTTGAGAACATCATTTAAGAACATCCATTCTAGAACAGCCAGTTGAGAACATCCATTCTAGAACAGCCATTTAAGAACATCCTTTTAAGAACAGCGATTTTTGAGCATCCATTTATGAACATCCATTTAAGAACATCCATTCTAGAACATCCATTTAAGAACATCCATTTGAGAACATCCATTTAAGAACATCCATTTAAGAACATCCATTTACAAACATCCATTTAAGAACATCCATTTAAGAACATCCATTTAAGAACATCCATTTAAGAACAGCCATTTAAGAACAGCCATTTAAGAACAGCCATTTAAGAACAGCCATTTAAGAACAGCAATTTAAGAACATCCTTTTAAGAACAGCGATTTAATAATAATAATAATAATCTTTTCTTTATTGAAACGCCTGACAAACGCACTGCGCTGTACATTTACATGTTATGCAATTGAAACAATTCACAAGAACACAAATGACAGAAGACACAAATCTTAACTACTAACAGAACAGACAGCATGCAATAGCACGGCCCTAATAGCAGCCTACAAAGGATGTCCGCCCTACGGGGCTCGAACTCGGTACCTCTCGCTCTCTATGCGAGTGTGTTATCCAATGTGCTATCGGGAACATCCATTTATGAACATCCTTTTAAGAACATCCTCTCCCTGTTAGCTACAAAACCTAAATGCGACTCCATTTAGTGTTTGTCTAAATGTGTTTGTGCATATATATTCAGCTGCATGTACATATAATGTATAAATATAGGGATGGGAAAATGATGGGTGGCGGAGGGATGTTCTTGCCAATAACTGAAGCACCAGGGGCAGGAGTAGCATGTCATGGTGGTGGTGATGATGAAGATGATGATATGACGATGATGGCATGATGATGATGAGAATGATGCAGATGATGATATGATGATAATGATGATAATGACAATAATGATGATGATGACGACAAAGATGATGATAATGATGATTACGGTGACGATATGATGATGATGACGATGATGATTACGACGACAATGATATGATGATGCTTATGATGACGACGACGACGATATGATGATAATGGTGACGACGAAGAAATGATGATGACGATGATATGATTATGATGCTGCATCGCGCCTCTGAGTAGTTCCCTTTAAGAGGCGCACTATACAAATCCAAGTAATGAATGAATGAATGATGATATGATGATGATGCTGATGACGACGATTATGAGAATGACGAAACAACGGTACCTTGAGCACTTACTGGTCCAAAGCTCCTGGGAAATCACTGAACGGTTTCCCTGCCTGTCTCTGTCTAACTGTCTCTGTCTATCTGTCTCTGTCTCTGTTTGTCTGTCTGTCTGTCTATCTGCCTCTGTCTGTCTGCCTGTCCCTGTCTGTCTGTGTCTATCTGTCTGTCTGTGTCCGTCTGTCTGCCTCCGTCTGTCTGTCTCTCTCGAGTATTAAAAACTTATGCTTTAAAAACGTTACTGAAATTTCTATGACCCGGTTTGATAACAAGATCGTTTCCCACAGCCCAATCGGGTGGGGGGGGGACATCAGGGTGTGTTTTACGACGGTCCATAGCCGCCGCTTTCTGCAGAATGACTCCGCTATTGTTTCTTCCCTCTCCCTATTCAAATATGCTTATCTCTTCATACTGGTGACCCACTTACATAACCTATTCATATCTGTGACCCATTTACATAAACTCTTCATATTTTCATATCCGTGACCATTTACATAATCTCCTCTTACCGATTACCGAGTTTCAAAAAATAGTGGTAGAGTTTGTATTCTGATTTGTCCGCTTTTACTTCAGCATTTATCCAGGTTTTTCCAGAGATATTTCAAGGCTGTTTTTTCTGATATCTATGGTATCCTCTTGCAGTGTTTCTTTCAGGTATCTATGGTTTCCTCTTTGAGTTTTTCTTTCAACATATCTATGGTTTCCTTTTGAAGCTTTTCTTTCTATCTATGGTTTCTTCTTCAGTATTTAGCCCATAAATCTATGGCTTTACCACCATTTTTTATTCATATATTTAAGGTTTCCTCAGTTCGTTAGTGTGTTCGCTGTGCTACTGTCAACTGAAAAGTTGGGGTTCCAGTCTTTGCCACGGCGGCTACAAGAACCCTGTCAGTGAGAAGATGAGACTGGCCACGGTCCGCCTTCATATGCCGAAACTAAGATAAATGAAGTCGCTAGCACTTCATAGTTCATACCTATGGATTCTTCCAGGGATAATTTACAAGGGACACACTCTCTGTCTGTCTGTCTGACTGTCTGTCTGTCTCTCTCTGTATGGCTGTCTGCCTGCCTGTCTTTCTGTCTTTCTCTGTCTGTCTATCTCTGTCTATGTCTCTCTCTCATCCATCCATCTATCATCTATCCATCCATCCATCCATCCATCCATCCATCCACCCACCCATCCATCCATCCATCAACCCACCCACCCATTCATCCATCCATCCACCAATCCATCCACCCATCCATCCATCCATCCATCCATCCACCCACCCACCCACCCACCCACCCACCCATTCATCCATCCATCCACCAATCCATCCATCAATCCATCCATCCATCCATCCATCCATCCATCCATCCATCCATCCATCCATCCATCCATCCATCCATCCATCCATCCATACATCCATCCATCCACCCTCCATCCATCCATACCATCCATCCATCCATCCATCCATCCATCCATCCATCCATCCATCCATCCATCCATCCATCTCTCCTTCTCCCTCTTCCTCTTCTTCTTCAATTGTCCACAGATCTATGGTTTTCTCTGCCAATTATCTGCGCACATCTACGCCTTCAGGCGGTAGCACACTGGGCTCTCCCCCTCCCCCCCACACACACACAGTCTCCCAACATGTCCCCTGCAGTATCTGCGACAACAGCAGCGCCGACGACAAGCAAGCGCTTACAGCCAGCGCTTGGCAACTCTCCACATCCATCCACCGAGCGCTGGCTGGTCGCTACCCTCTCGAGCGCTGTTTACTCATCGCGCAGAGCAGAGCAGAGCAGTGTACAGCCACAGGGACTGCTCCCCTCAGTCACTAAACGTCGCAACCACGAGAAGGCCTTACTACGTTCAGTGGATGAGTTAGAGGGAGTGAAGGGAGGGAAGAGTCCCCCACTGGATGGATGTTGAGTAGCTTCTGGTGGTTGACCTGATTAAGGTTTGGTGCGACTACATATACGTTGATGCTATGTACAGTAGGGCACAATGGCACTATAGAAGTTACTAATCAATAATAATAATAATAATAATAATAATAATAATAATAATAATAATAAATAATAATAGGCGTTTCCGAAACAGAGGAAGAGAAAGGCTGAGGAGCTCAAGACGCAATTCATGCGGAAGGTGGTTCCATCTAGAGGGGCCAACATAAGCATATTGTAGTTAAGCTAGTCATTTCTTATTTCTTTTTTCTGACATTACTATTTAACCGTCTTCCCTCTGTTCACATGGTACATAGGTATCCATAACTTAGTGGGACTTCAGTCTCCTTTGTTTCCCTTATTAAATGGTTAATATGCTAATCAAGTGATCTGACTCCTTTAAATTTCCAACCTCATATCGGTGATTATTCTGTATTACTACTTGTAATCTAATCTCTGGAAACAATAAAAGGATTGATTAATCAACATATGCATGCTTGAATGTATGTATGTATGATTGTATAACGATACTATTTATTGCTTCAAGTAACAACATATTTACAACCAAAAGATCCTGGAGCTAACAGAAAGCGAAAGGAGTGAACCCTCAAAGGGACTGTCATCCCACTGGCAGGGTTACCCAAGCACATGAGAAATGGAGCAGCAACAGGCTATGCGATATGTTGATAAGAATAATCAGTCTTAGCTAGTTAACTATAAACTCTCGAGATAACACCGTGATAACTCTCGAGATAACACCGTGTGTGTCCAAATCATGTGCAAGATATTCACATGTGGGGCGCAGTGGTGTAGGGCATGTTCGTGCCTTGCAGCCGGAGGTTGCGGGTTCGAATCCACCTCAAGCTGCCGCGTAGGGACCCTGGGCAAGTCCTTCACTCTCGCAATTGCTCATGCGCTTCGGCGTGAAACTCCGATTCAGTGTCCGCGCTGTAGTCGGGAGCGCCTCTGAGTAGGAATCTTGAAAGGGCGCTATAACAAGTGCTCATACATACATACATACATACATTACATACATACATGTCATAAGCATAGAAGGAGTATGCGCATAAAAAGAAGCTGAATATTAAGATTTGTAGAAATTGACGAATATTGAACTGCCCAACGAATATTATTTTTTTTATTGATTTTCATTCTTAATTCTTTAAAATCGGGAATTAATTGTACAAAAATTCAGTTCCAAAAACTAGGCATTAGAACAAGAACAGTTACATGTTACAGTAACTCATCTTATATCAGCAACTTCACTTAATTTAAATTAGTATTCTTAAATTAGTTCATAAACAAAATGGAAACAGTGAAGTCATCAACGAATACCTACGAATATTTTAATACGAATATTAAAAATGCCCTATATTCACGAATATTTACGAATATTAAAACCTCACGTCACGAATTCTCATTCTATGGTCATAAGCATCCGGAGCAGTTGGTAGTAGGGCAGCAAGAAGGGGAAGTGTAGAGAGTCATGGGTAAAAGTGTATTGTAGCGTATTTAATTATCTGCATAAAGATGGCCATTTGCCCTGTGTTTAGAAAATAAGAGCAAGATGTCAGCAGTAAAGAGAATGTAAAGGATGGGTCGGAGTAGGATTCCAATCTGTTCAATGTTAAGGATGCTTAACTTAGATAACACGGGTTAAAAAGGGAAGGACTTGGATACCCCGAGATGCTTTTTGGCAGCTCTTTTCTGAAGTGAGGCTAATCTAGCTAAGCGAGATGAGTAATTGGAGGCCCAGACTACATTATAATATGAGAGATAAGGATGGATAATGGAGTAGTATAAACTGAGTCTAATTCGAGGTGGCAGTGGAAATGCAGTACAGGCCAAGACACCCACAGTTTTAGAGTATGTGCGCATGTATGATTGTATGTATGTATGCATGTATGATTGCCTGTTCATATGTATGTTTGTATGTATGTATGCTTGTATGCATTTAACCATAACCATAGTTTTTTTTATTAATAAATGTATGTATATATTTTATTGTATTGTAATTGGCCATTTATAAAGCGCTTCTCACAGCAAAAGCCTTTCAGAAGCGCTCCCAGTGCGAGCAACCCGAGGGAAAAGGCAGGATTTTAGTTTAGAAAAGATGAAGAGAGACTACCAGAAAAGGATGGCAGAGCGACGGAACCGGTGGAGGAAGTCCATTCCCTTAATAGTTTTTGGGCGCGTTGGAGTCTGAGGAGCACCTCTGAGTAGTTTCCTTGAAGGGGCGCTATGTAAATTCCCGAATGAATGAATGAATGAATGAATGTATGTGTGTATGTATGTATACGTATGCAACTATGCATGTATGTATTTATGATTTTATGTATGCATGTATGTACTTAACTTAATATATATGTATGTATGTACGTATGTAGGAACACTTAATAGAGTGCATTTTAAAGGACCTCACAAAGTGCTGGAAAGTGCAAAGAGCGGTTACTTTACACCAAGTGCAGCAGGAGCAGCAGTAGCTCCTTCTATGAAGCTATAATCTCCATCAAAGGTGCTGGACTGATGGCATCTCTCTCTCTCTCTCTCTCTCTCTCTCTGTCTCTCTCTCTCTCTCTCTCTCTCTCTCTGCACTTGACGTCATCTGTCCGTGGCATTTGCGTGACGCCATTCGCAATCACGCAACTGGAAGTGTCGCCGCTAATTACGGCTTAGCAACCGTCGCCATGGTAACGGGATTCGAGTCGTGGAGATCAGAGAGTAGGTGGATAGCGCTTTTTAAATGTCAGGAGAATAGAGTACACCAGAAGGTAAGGTCTGATATGGTAAGGTCTGATATGGTAAGTGGTATGGTATGAAGTGAATGAAGATATGCAGTGTACGGTCAGTGCACTCATTATAGCTGAGTTGGCTAGGGGTGCAGATGAAGCAGAACTCTCAAACCAAATTTCTGCCTTGGCGGAGGATTTGCACCCGACCTCTCGATTGACAGTCCAGCACGCTAACCAACCACTATCACCATGATGTTTATGATGATGATGATGATTGATGAGTTCTCTGCCCAAATGCAGGTCCATTGGCTTTTATGCCACCCGCGGGAGATGAGATGCTTTAGGTGTTTTCCCGTTGCCTTCCTCACAGACAATTGTGGGTGAGCAACTTGTCCAGGGTCACTACATAGCAGCTTGAGGTAGATTCGAACCGGCGACCCTCCGGTTAAAAAGGTACAGAACGTATACCGTTATACCACCACGTCCCACACTACACAATCAAGCAGTCCAAAAAATTGGATTCTTGTCCCAGAGTCTCAAATAACATCTGAGATCCTAAAGAGCACACACAGTCAGGCAGAAAATCCAGAAAACACAACCAACATCCAATCTAATACAATAACTTCTATAGAACCAATCTCATAATGCTCAGTGCATCAGCCAAGGGTTCACTACTATACACAATCAGTGTGCAAGGCAGATCCGAGGGTACGTCCCGTCAAAAGTCAAGAAGGAAATCCAAGACGACATGGAGACAACCTCTGATCCTAATTTCAGACCGGACTCGGACCTCCCTCAGACTATTTACTTTCTTAAGACATTTTTTTAGACACATAATTACAATTCTAATCGATTAGCAAACTTCAGCAGCTAATTCTAATCCGTTAGCAATTTAACTAATTGTGCCCATCTCTGGCTACTATAGACAAACACTGTGCAAGCCAGATTGGAGGCAAGTCCAGTCAAAAGCCAGGAAGGATATCCAGAAACTGGGAAGTGAGTCCACGAAAGGAACAAGATGCTACCTATCCAAGTATTAACCAGGCTTGATAATGCTTAAGTTAGCTGATTACAGCTTTGTTTGGTGCACAGTGGGATACCCTGTTCCTAGCACTAGGACTGCCTTGGCTCAACACCGGGCATTTTCTGAAGTTGGTCCCTCTACTTGGAATGACCTTCCCCTCATTATGGGCTAAACTAATGACTAGTTTTTCCTCTTTGGTCTCTCGTTCTTTAAAAACGTTTCTTTCCCCCGGGGTTTTCGTGCTGAGAGCGCTTCTGAATAGTTATTCTAGAGAGGCGCTATATAAATCTTTAGATACAATACAATACAATACAATTAGACACTGGCGTTATAGAAGCTGGTAATTAATAATACTCATACTACAACTACTACTACTAATAATAATAATGCTAAGTTCACTGTGCTTGCCAGCATGGCCTGCACAGAGCCAAGCTGTCACGATGTTCACCTCTGCGGGAGGTGTGACGTCAAAACAATCTCAATAGTGTTTCAGAATCGACTCAAAAATATGCACAAAGACATCTGCTCTTCACAAACACGATCTGCATATGTATCGTTTTTATGCAAATGAGTTATTCTTATGCAAATCGATCATAATTAGATGCGGGCAGGAACACTAGAATGAGGGCGAAATAGACACTTGTACCGGTATTCCGAAGGGAGGGGCACAGATAGGGGGAAGGCGGGTGGAATACCGGGTAACACATGACACAGAGGGATCGCTCAGCCTATCTCTGATTACACAGAAATCAATTTCTATAGCGCCCGATTTCGAACACGACATTCATAAACCTGTTTGGCCTTGCCCTACTGAACAACGTTATCATTCAAGGAAGAACACAGAGACTGTCACCGACTCACAAAATCACAACCGATTTTCGGTTAGCCTGCATTTTCGAATTTTCCTACATTTCTACGTCTAAAACATGGAACCAAACGACGCTAATCGTGCCATCGACACCTTAACAAAAAAATTTGCCCGTAGAACAACGATCGCGGCGGCACTGTCCCACGCGTCGCCATTTCTGCCGTGGACCAAAGCTCTTACCTCTCTCTCGATCGGGCTGCCACGTTACAGATCGTCCATAAATGCGCGTTGCATCGGACAAAGTGGGACGGATTTCTGCGCTTAAGTTCGTCGTTCGAGTGGCCTTCGACTAATCCTCCTCCAACGACGAGTCGTCCGCCCCAACAACTGTCGTGACTCGCAACGAGAGACGACGACCGACGACGGACCCAATATTAATCAAAACATTCGTCCGCCATCTTGTCTGGCGGTCACGTGACTAGAGCAGGTCGGTGGTGCGTTCCGTTGAGCTCGCAAAGTCGTACACTTCAGTTTCCTTTACTGGAGATTATTATTAGGCTGTATACGAGACTACGAGAGCTGTTGGAAACCATGATAATCGTAATAGTAGTAGTAATAATAATAATAATAATCTTTTCTTTAATCAAGCGCCTGACAAACGCACTGCGCTGTACATTTACATGTTATGCAATTGAACAATCTTAACTACTAACAGAACAGACAGCCTGCAATACACGGCGCTAATAGCAGCCTACAAAGCATGTCCGCCTAGGGCCTTCGATCTCGGTACCTCTCGCTCTCTATACATGCCAGTGTGTTACCCAATGCACTATCGGGCCCCCGATATATAGATAATTATATGAGAGCTGTTGAAAACCATAATCGTAATAGTAAGCGCTGAACTTCTAAAGCGCCACTCGAAAGACAAGCGCAGGGCACCAGATTATTCATGAGCGCTGCGTCTAGTCACAGGGGTTGTCCAAAAGAGTTGTCCGAAGGTGGTTCGAATCCGGTTTCCAGAGAAACAGAGCAGTGGCGGCGCCATGCAGAGGGATAGGGGGACTTAACCCCCTAACTGCGGCTCAACTCCCCCACATAAAGTGGGGAATCACTGCAAATCACAGGGAGGAGGGGCAAAATGGAAGGGCTTTTGAGCTTTAGCCCCCCCAACCTGAAATCCTGGCGTCTCCACTGGGTCAGAGGGGGGGGCACAGCAGAAGTTAAGGTGGGTGGCGTTTAGGTCGAGGATTGGAAGGTACAGGATGACCTGCTGTATCAAAGTTACTCTGAGGAGAGGTGTTCGTTTCGTATCGTTTTTAGATCCAGTTAACTTGATAACTTTGATAACTCTGTATAACTTTGTATGTACAGCGCCGTGCGTTTGCCAGCGTTTAATAAAGAACACACTTACTTACTTACTTACTTACTTAGTTAATGTACATTATCGTGACTGTGATTAAATTGGAGCACTGGGGAGTCAACAACGACTGAATTATGCGAAATTAATCAAGCCAATAAAGAGGAGACAATTACAATGAACAGCGCTCGTGAATAATAAGCTGGTACGTACCCTGCGCTTTGGCTTTCGAGTGGCGCTTTAGAAGTTTGGAGATTAGCCTACGATTGGCCAAACACTGCGTGGAAATTCTCTCCTCAGGACAGTTTTCGAAGAAATAAAAGATGGGATCATGGGAAGAAAACCACAGAAGACATGGAAAATTATGTTGGATTGGATGATGGATAAAAGAAGCAGATGATGGTAATTACAAAGAAATTAAGGAAAAGACGCTAATTAGATAATTGTAATCGATGTTCGTTATCGCAAATTTATATAGCTTCACTTTAAAAAGAATTCCAACCTAATAGCATATACAATGAAACCACGATCAAATATATGGTCTTCAAGCCCTTGCGGAAGAGACTCGAGTTCATGTTGCAGGTTATTATAGGCAACCTATTCGAAAAGGATGGGCCGACCACAGCAAAATTCCTTTGCTGGAATGCGGAAGTTCGGGCCGCTGGAACAATCAATTTAAGTCGCCTTGCGTGGAAGATACTGAGACACATCACTCTTTGACATAGTAATTGGATTCTTGGACCTGCCTAAGGGCATGACCGCATTATATATATATATATATATATATATATATATATATATATATATATATTAGGAGGAGGACGAGGAGGAATCAAGTCATCTGCTGTCGCGATCAAATCATCATAATAATGCCGCGCAATTCGTTAACAAGAGCTGACAAGCGCTTCAACATATATACGTGTCTCTGAAATTAGGCCTAATTGTATTGTACTGTATTGTATTGTATCTATCAATTCATATAGCGCCTCTCGCAGTGCACACCAATCAGAGGCGCTATGGGTTTTGCATCTACTTAAATTCAGTCAATAATTACTTATTCATGTATTCAAATTCTCTTTATAAACTGTAAGCTCTAGCTTCGCAGCAGCACAAACTATAATACAGGTTCAGCATTTATCCCGCAACTAAAATCAACACGTTTTACGCGACATCCACCTCTCAGTGACACACACAACACGCGCATACGTACACGACATCAAACGCGAGTCGACAAGCACCAGTTTACGACGCCAACGGAATGCAGCATTACGCTAACCACAATGCTATAGCGCCACGATAATCTAGCGTAGGCATAATCTAATAATAGCCGTCCAGGTATGCGCCACCGGAAAACAGGATTACGGTGATCGACCGTCGGCTTACTAATCCCGTAGGTGGCGCTGTGAACGCACCCAAAGGGACAGCACAATCCGCCAGAGGGCAGAGAGCTAGAGTCTGGCGCGGAGGGATCCAGGTTGGGCGTGTGGGTGTAACGCGGCGGCGCGTAGTAGTCGCAGTAATACGCCAGAGTGGTATTAACAATCACGACATCATCATCATCGTCGTCGTCGTCGTCGTCATTATCAGTGATGGAGGCGTGGAAGGGCATTATCTGCGAATCGTGCTTGTCGAACGCAATTAGCGGCCAACGCCCCAACTGGGGTAATTAGACGTAGAAATAAGCCGTATGAAAAGCCCACGGCTATTTTAGGGGAGGGTGGGTGATGAGAGGCTCCCCTACGCCGTTGGGTGTCACCCCACCCCACCCCTCCCCACCCAACGTTGTAGCATCGTCATCCGTAAAGGCTCAGCTGTGGAATCAATCATTGCCTATACGTACGTGGTTGGTCGTCCCTGCATGAAAGTATAGGAAACAGGTAACACGGCCTTTTATCTGGCGATCGCTAATACCACTCTCGCTGGTAATTATTACGAAAGCCAGGTATGCACGTGTGGTAGGTGTGGCGTATCACTTGTAAAAGCCGCACGCGGTGCTGTTTCTAGGGCTGGGAAGCAGCTTGTGATTTGCAGAGAATGGGGAAGCAGCGTGTGATTTGCAGAGAATGGGGAGCCAGCCTATGATTTGCAGAGAATGGGGAAGCAGCGTGTGATTTTGCAGAGAAGGGCGAATCAGCGTGTGATTTGCAGAGAATGGCGAATCAGCGTATGATTTGCAGAGAATGGGAAACCAGCGTGTGATTTGCAGAGAATGGGGAGCCAGCGTATGAACTGCAGAGAATGTGGAACCAGCATGTGATTTGAAGAGAATGGGGAACCAGCTTATGATTTGCAGAGAATGGAGAACAAGCGTGTGATTTGCAGAGAATGTGGAACCAGCGTGTGATTTGCAGAGAATGGGGAACCAGCGTATGATTTTTAGCTGATGAAAAAAGCATGTATACATTTTATGGAACGGGGGAACCAGCGTGTAGGATTTATAGAGGTTTAAACCAGAGCCATAGAAGCTCGATCATGTATCACACAGAACGGAAACTTTATACCGAAAACTCTTCAAGGCCTGAATCTGAGCAGTTTGTTAACCTGACACTATACAGTAGCCGACTGGTTTGAGCTCTATAATTATATCCTCGCAGCCAAAAGTACGCGGATTCAAGTTTCATGTTCTGAAACAGCAAATGTGCATGCATGGAGTCCTTCGTACACAACTTATGCGTTCCTCCTTACAAACTGATTGTCCAACTTCCAATTAAGTGTCTCCTTTCGTTGCCTCAAGACTGCGTTCTTCACTCTGTATCTTTCGCACTGGGGCGAAACTTTTATTGGTGTGCTCTGCGAGAGGCGCTTCATAAATATATAGATATAATACAATACAATACAACTCTCAGCGCCATCGATTGATGCTTTTTAATTAGTTACCGGCGCCTAATGAATACTCAATTTTTGGTTGAGGCGCGCACAAGACAATGAAAGTTCAACTCCTCAATGCTCTTGCCTTTTTCAGCTAAAACCCGAAATCCACGTGACTATTTAAGAATTCAATCCCTGGAGGTCAAGGTGAAGGTCGAAAAGTTTGTGTGCGTCATCTGGCGAATGCAACACTAACTAACTCTTGTCTTAGGTATTATGAAGAATCACTTATTGATGAGGTCATGATTGATGAGGTCACTTATTGATGAGGTTGTGATTTTATTAGCTAGATGCCAACACAATATTGAATGAATGACTGTAGTTTGGATTCCAACAGCTTAGCGACATCTTGTTGCAATTTCTTTTACTCTATAGGGCCTACTTGTCTCCACAAAGATTTTAACAGAGAGGAAGATGAACTACTAATGAGAAAACTGCGAATGAGGGCGCGCAAGGGCTTCTGGTCTATCCAATGTGAAAACGATTAGTTCCGATCTTCCTACAACCATCAGTTAAAAGTCGTTTTATACGCAATGTTTTTAATCAGCATTTTGTCCGAGTAGAAAGTTAGGTAGCATGCCGCACTATTGTGCAGCCTTGAATTGTGGCAATGCCTTTATAGAAAAAGCTTGGAATTTCGTTTTTCTGTTTCCCAAGCGAAGCTACACGGTAGGCGTACGGCTTCATTAACATTGTAGAGATAGGAACTTTTCGTTGTTTTCACATTGGATAGACCAGCATGCATCACGCGCCCTCATTCGCACTGCGCAAGCCAATATTCTTTAAGTAGGCCATCTTCCTCCCTGTTAAAATCTTTGGTCTCCATGTCTCACTATAGGCTTAGTATAGGGCCTAGCCTACGCTTATAACGTCTGTGACCCTAAGATTGACCAGCGTTCCCAATGGGAGTTCCGCGGAACCCTATAGCCTATAGGCCTAATGGTTTTATGAGGGGAAGACAATGATTCCGTGAGGAAATTGAATAGGCTAACAGTATTGTTTCTAATTTGTTTATGTCGTTATATTATAAATCAGATTCCGAAGTGAATACAAAGGTTCAGTGGAAAATTTAATTTAAAAATAATTTCTAATCTGTAAAAGAAACTTCAGTTATTTACTACGGGGCCGTCCATAAATGACGTCACGCAATTTTGGCCGATTTTTAACCCCCCTCCCCCTCGTCACACTTCGTCACAAAAAGTAACACCCCCTCTGAAAATGACGTCACAAAGCTCTGACCCCTCTAAAACCATATTTCCATGGCGAAGCAAAATGCTCCTTCATGGAACAAATAGGGAAAGCATGAATATTTTAAAATCTAACGGTTACCAAATATTGAAATAATTAGAAAATTATTAATAATGGTTCCCGTGTACATTAAAATAATTAAAAAATAATGAAAATTTAACCCTCAAAATTAGTGCTGTTATTAATAAAAGTAAATTGTTGTTAATTGTTAAATTTAATAACATAGACCTGGTGTGACGTCACACTTCTCAGACCCCCCACCCCCATGTCACACATCGTCACAAATTTCCGACCCCCCTCCCCCCAGGTGCGTGACGTCATTTATGGACGTGACGTCAGACCCCCACCCCATGTCACACTCACACATCGTCACAAATTTCCCCCCCCTCCCCCTCCCCCAGGTGCGTGACGTCATTTATGGACGGCCCTACTGTTATTAATTAAACCTATTGGTCCGCTTCACAGACGCTACGTAAGTACCAGAATATGTTTTGTTTAGGTCGCGGTTCCGTCAAAAAATTTCAGATCATCAAAAGAATTCTGTATGCAATAAAGATTGGAAAGCACTGAGATACTCAGATAGAAAATCACTATTTATAGGCATGCATAAAAATAGTAGTTGGCTACCTGCTTTGTAGCCTATTATCAATGTGCTTCTGTAAGTATAATTGCGGTGTCTATTTTTTTTATTAGTTATTATTATTAAACTGTAATTCATAACGCGCCCAAACAAAAGAATCTTGCACAAAAGCACGAAACAGGAATTAATGTCTAATCATAATAAATCTTGAACAAATAAGCCGGAATAAATCTTGAACAAATAAGTCTTCAGGTTATTTTTGAAGAGCGATAATGTTGAAGATTTGCGAATAAAAAGTCCGGCAGTTTATTCCGTTCAGCCGGGCCAGCGAGTGCAAATGAGGAAGTAAGTAAGTATATCCTTTATTGCACCAATTGCTAAGTAAGCAAGTTTTGCACCAGTTGCTATCCGCATTTTGGTTCACATTCTAACAATTCTAAATTAAATTCTTAAATGCACGGTTTCCATATTTTCTAAGTGATCGTGTGACAACAAAGTCAGCTTGAGATGAAGATCGTAAAGCACCATCGCCATCTAGCGAATACAATTGGAAGCTTGTCACGTGACTGGCTAATGACGTCAGATCGATGATGCATGACGTCATATCCGGGTACCAGAACGTATTTAAACTAATGGCGGTCGTCTCTTCTTCAAAAACAGTCATTTTCTGTTTAGATTTGCGTAAATTATTAGTGTAGCTGTCCGTTAAATTAAGAATAGCGATGAATAATAATTATTTAGGCGTCGGTGTCGTAGCGTTCATCTTAGCCGTCGCCTTAACAGGTTTAACAAATGAAGTTGATGTCGAAGAAGAAGGTTGGAAATATTCCACAGTTGCTCTTTAACGATAATATTTAATATTATTTAATATTAATATTTAATATTGATTAAACGATAATATTTAATATTATTTAATATTAATATTTAATGCTGATT
>JACEVL010000119.1:1520250-1562750 GCA_020284085.1 Aporrectodea caliginosa | reverse complement strand
GGCTGGTTTCAGTTTGACATGGCTGGCTTTCAGTTTGACATGGCTGGTTTCAGTTTGACATGGCTGGCTTTCAGTTTGATCATGGTTTTGCGTTGTCAGGTCAGGAGTGCCTCTGAGGAATTTCTCTTGAAATGGCGCTATATAAATATAAATATGTGATTACGAATCTTACAATGTTTCTGTTCTGGTTCTGTGGTAGATGTGGTGAAGGGCATCCGACTGACTGGTCGAAACAGCGTCAGAGGAAGACTGGAGGTGTACGTCCGTGGAAAATGGGGAACAGTCTGCGACAGAGGGTTCACATACAGCGCAGCCAGGTGTTTCATCTGGTTTTTACTCAGAGCTTAGGAGTAGGGGATATGTTTCATAAAACAGTGGCCAATTGGTTAGAGCGCACAATACCTGTAATGCAGAGAGTAGGGATTCGAGCTTCCTCCACTGAGGCAGCTACTGTGTAGGAACCTAGAGCAATTCCTAAATAATAATAATAATAATAATAATAATAATAATAATATTAAGGATAATAGTAATGATGATGATGATGATAATAATAATAATAATAATAATAATAACAATAATAATATTAAGGATAATAGTAATGATGATGATGATCATAATAATAATAATAATAATAATAATAATAAATGCAAAAATAATAATAAATGCAAAATAATAATAATACACAAATAGGTTTGTTTGTGTTTCAGAGTGGCTTGTACACAGTTGGGTTTGCACAGCGTCGTCAAACCGATCTTGTTTGGTCTTGATGTTCCTCGTGGCCTCGACCTTGACGTCGCCCTCTCGAACCTCCGATGTTCTGGCAACGAAAGGTTCCTGCAAGATTGTCAGAGCTCTGATCCACTCCAGTCTTTCTGTCTAAAAGACCATGCCGTTGGATTGATCTGTGAAAATGATACGGGTAAGCACTACGCTGCGGAGGGCACGTTGTTTTCACTTTCAACTCTGCATCGAGGTTTTGAACCCTGGCACTTGAGGTTGATGTGTGACCTTATTTCCTGTAAGGAAAGGAAGTTCCATGTTCAGTTGTGTGGTGTACTTTCTATTACCTATTCGTTTAGGGACCCTGGGCAAGTGCTTCACTCGCAATTGCTCATGCGCTTCCGTGAAACTCATTCAGTGTCCTCAGTAGTCGGGAGCGCCTCTAATAAGAAATATTGAATATAACAAGTGCTCATACATACATACATACATACATACATACATACATACATGATACATACATACATACATAATGCATGCATGCATGCATGCATGCATGTACATACATAGTACATACATACATACATACATACATACATACATACCTACCTTACCCTACCCTACCCTACCCTACCCTACCCTACCCTACCATATCTTGCACTATCTAAGTAAGTATATTCTTTATTAACTAATTGCTAATTGCACTTTGGTGTAGGTACATCTAATAAACACAGTTAAAAAGCATAATTATGACATCCTAACAATAAATGTTTGTGCATCAGGCGTTTGGATGGGGGATTCCCCTCCAACAGCCCTAACCTTACCCTAAACCTAACTTGCCTTATTCTTACCTTAAGGGCCTTCCATGTGACCTCATTTTGAGTTTTGATGCTGAATGTAACTGAGATTGCTGACTTGAGGAAGGTTAAGGAACTGCTTTGTAGGAGTCCTATTGAAAGTCCTTCTGTTGCCTTACCATACCTTATCCAATCCTTACCTCATGAGTTACCATGTGGTGTTTGACTGATTATTTTGTGAAAGAACCCAGAATGACTGTTTCGTGCATCAATGCCAGGTTCACTAAATTCGCACCGTCCCCTCATTGAATTAGCTGACAATCTGATTTTGGACAGAATTTAAGCTACTAACAGATATTTGAGAATTTTGCTTATTTGAAATTTGGCCAGTGTACTAGTGCTATTCAGTGTGTAATCTAGACGTCTCTGGGGGGTAAAAGTTCCCCAGGATCGAGTTTTCCCCAGAAAAATTAAAGAGAGATGAAATTTTTGCCTGAAGAAAAATTAAAGACATGTAATTTTACAGAATATTGTCTTGGAAAACTCTCGATACTACCCCTCGAAAATTCTTCTTGAAAAGTCTTGTTACTAGCCCCCCAATATTGTTGGAAAATTATTGTTATTACCCTTGAAAATCCTTAAAACTCTCGTTACTACCCCCCTCGAAAATTCGTGGAAAAATTGTTGAAGTCTTGTTGTTGGTAACACTCGTCACTACCCCCGGTCGTCAACTTTGGTAATAAGCTGGAGATACCCCCCAGAACCCTCAATTCCCCCTCCCCGGACAAAGGGGACTAGATTAAACACTGAGTGCTATTGTAGCTGTAACAGCAAATTTAAGAGACACAAGTGGGTATGTTCAGATCTGGGTTGATTTGAAGCAATTTCCTGATGAAACATCACAACCGTAAACGCCTGTGAAACATTTCGTTCGATCGTTGTTTTTTTGTTCTCACAATAGGAGCAGTTCTTTTGAAGGGGCGCTATATAAATGATTGATTACTATTAAAACTGTTCATCATCAGTTCCTGACGCCAGCCATTTTGCGGCGATGGGTACGAATAAATTATATCCACTGTCCTCGTCATTTATCGAGTATATTCCTCCCCTTAGTCTCGATGTTATGTCCTCATTTATATTATCTATCCAGCATAATCTTGACGTGGTAATTATTTATTATCCTTTTAATAGAAATAAAAATTACTATTGCTTTGTTTTAGACACGATTTTCTTCAGAGCAATATTTCCGCATGGCGTTGCCAGTCCAAACAACGGAATGAAGAGTTTTCTTGTGAATGGTGAAGATGTTTTTCATTTCGAGATGTCCGGTGGCTCTGGTCAGATCCTTCTGGTAGCCACTGTCAATGGATCAGACAGCTTTCTGAGAATCGTCCTTAGAAAGTTCCGGAACACTGCGACTATTCTCGGCACAAGTTGGACAACAGTCGAGCACTCGCTCTGGTAGAACTTACTTATTTTAACGTTATATTGTTTATTGCAGGCTGTCTGTTCTGTTATTAGTTAAGATTTATTGTCTTCTGTCATTTGTGTTCTTGTGAATTGTTTCAATTGCATAACTGTACACTGTAACCGGTTGCGGTTTGTAAACCGGATTGTTTGAATAAACGAAAATATATTATATTATATTGTATTGTTTTGAAACATTTATAAAGCGCCTCTAGTAGGGTGATCCGTTCAGAGGTGCTCCCAGTGCGTAAGGCCACAAGAGAAGAAATAGGTTTTGAGAAGAAATAGGTTTTGAGAAAAGCAAAGGTGGATGATGGATTACCAATCAATCAATCAATCAATCAATTTCTGCGTTTTTGTCAGATTGTTTTTCTCAATTAAACGAATAATTATATATTTATGAGATTTACATTATTAAAAACTTTGTCCTTGTAATTAACATTCTCAGGTTTTGCCAAGTCAACGAATCGACCTGCCTGAAGAACTCATCTAAACTGGAATCCGTACTCAGCTACAGGGACTGGACGAATTACACGGTGTCTGTGGCCAGCGGTGGTACGGTACTCCGTGTTGGAAGTGGTCAGCTTGGCACTGCGACCACCCTGCTGTCTGCACCGATTCCAGTATCGCTTGGAGATAGTTTCCGCATCTCCCTGGGCACAGGGCAAGAATCGGAGGTTGTCTACCGGGTTCGCCGAAGTCAGGGTTAGCACTTCGACCCCAAGGAACTGTTTTTTTATTGCTATGTAAAATTGTATTTTAGTAACACTATTTAATGACGAAGCATCAATCGATGGTGCTGAGCAATTGTGAGTAAAGGACTTGCTCAAGGTCTCTACACAGTTAACGTCTCAAGGGAGGATGATCGAACCCGTACTCTCCACTTTACAAAGCGAGCGCTCTAACCAATCAGATATCATTTTGAGTAGCTTGCATGTGTGGAATATAAACCAAATGGAAGATGATGATGTACTGGTTTGCAATGTAATTGGGGTATTATGGTTATTATTAGGGTAAGAGCTTCTTGAAGAGGCGCTATATAAATGCTCGGAATGAATGAATGAAGAGCATAATTTGAGTAATTGCTTGGGTATCAGGGTAGTCTGAGTGACTGCTTGGGTGTCAAAATAACTTAGGCAGTTTATGGGCTTCAAATTAATTTGTTTTTTTACTTTACTAATGTATTGTTGAATTAAAATACTAATTAGCTTACCAGAGTAATGAGGGCAGTCCTTCAAAATACTAGGGAAATTCCAGGTCGGAGATACTCTTACATGTCAACTGTACACTCTTCCTCAAACTGTCAAACTGTTCTTGAACTGGTAAGTAAAATAATAAGTTAAATTCCCGGTATTCGAATGAAATCGTGTGTAGTAGAACTTGAGCTAACTCTGAGAAATTCATCCTACACACTGCACACTTCACAGAAGTCAACTGCACACTGTGTGAGGAAACACTATTTTAGTAATTGCTCAGAGCGACTAAGTAAGTAAGTAAGTATATTCTTTATTAACCAATTGCTAATCGCATTTTGGTGTACAGACATCTTATAAACACAGTTATAAAGTTAATAGCATCCTGACAATAAACGTTTTTCACATCAAGTTAGTTAGTAAGTAAGTAAATGAGAATATCCCTTAATAAACCAATTGCCAACCGCACCTTGGTGTACAATCAATATAGTCCCACATGTTCCTGATCTGCATGGTATGGAGTGTAATTGGAGTGTGCCCGGGGTGTAGTCGGGACGGATATGGAATGAACCTGAGACAACAGTGTTGGATGTTTCTGAAGATGTGAATCGGTGTTACCTGAGGGATGATGAGGAGGAGGACGAGACGTCGCCGCTGAGGAAATGTGGAGATTCTTTTGTGAATTCATCGCTGTGCAGCCGATGTGGATGTTGCTACGATCCGAGCGTCATGCCTCACTGCTACTTACCAGTCGGTAGGAAAGCCTAAGTTCTAGAGTGTTGTGGTCTTTGGTTGATGAACTTTATGACGATTGGAGAGTGACAGATATAGACAAGTATAGACAGACAGACAGACACACACACACACTTAGATGGACAGATACTGACAGACAGACATACAGATACTGACAGTCACACAAACAGACAGACATATTGACACACACAAAGACAGACAGATACTGACAGACATACAGACAGATACTGACAGACATACAGACAGATACTGACAGACATACAGACAGATACTGACAGACATACAGACAGACATTATTACTGAGACATATAGTGACAGTCACACACAGACATACAGACAGATACTGACAGACATACAGACAGATACTGACAGACATACAGACAGACATTATTACTGAGACATATAGTGACAGTCACACACAGACAGACAGACAGATACTGACAGACACACATGCACAGGTGGACAGATATAGTTTCTGCTTGTCGGGTCCGAACCAATTACCGAACGGATAATTGGCTCATCCCTAATCCTGACAGAATCTTTTCTTGTATGCCGGTTTTCCTGAGATGGTTAACAGCTGTTTGTGTTTTGTTCTTTCAGTGGCTCCAAGCGTCACCAACGAAGGACCGTGTCTACGTTCGCTCTCAGAAATTGTAGGTCGTGTTGTGGTTACGAGCAAAGAAGTGGTTTGCGTTGATGAGAATATGACTTTAGCGATTGGTGTTGAGACTTACGACGACTCAATTGGCCTCAGTGTTGATAAAGGCAATGGACATGTTTCCAAACACCTCCAACTGTCCAGAGCAACCGATCTACCGGGCTGGATCACATCCCGATATGGGAAACTGGTTGACAGTTTGCCGTACTGGACTTTCATCGATGTAGTCTACGATAGAGCTGGTCGGTATTCTGTGAGGGCATCATTCGAAGCCTACAGAATGGAGACTTACGTCTCATCTGCCCACGTAGCTATAGTGGAAAACTGGAAACCTGAGGCGCACCTTTTCGACGATGGACAGACGTATTATCAAAACGATGACATCGACCTGTTCTTCCAGGTGGAAAACTACGGTGCTGAGCTCAGCATCAGCTTTGAAGTTCAGGATCCCACTGGAACGATAACTCAGAGCCTAATTCTGGGCACGTTGTCAACGTCTGTACCACTCTGGGCTTCGAAGAAACTCCAAAATTCCACGACCGAGCACTTCCTGGCCGACTTTAAATCGACTGAATTTAAAATATTTGCCGCGTCGATCGGAAAGTATGTCGTTAAAGCCGTCGCAAACACGTCGTGTTATGTCGAGACGGTTCACTCGACGATCGAAGTCGTGCCACGACTGAGACTTCGTGAAGTCGTTGGCGAGCTGCGATTTATCGTCGATGATTCCTACCATGTCAATGTCGTCTGCTTTATCGTTCTCATACTCAATCGTATGAGTCGGTCTCCACAACTTGAGGCGAGTTTCGGGTATGGTGATGGGTTCAGTTCTGTACAGATTCCAACTTTTCGTCCGCGTCTGCCCGACTTCGCAGTCGTCAAGCTGTCTCTGCTCCCACAAGGATCGGTCTCCTGGATCGTCCTCGAACATACGTTTCCGATCGCTGGGAGCTACAACGTTGAGGTGATCTACTCCGACGAAAAGTGGGACTTCTTGAAGCACAATTTAGAACTCTCGGTCGAAATCACTATCCACTGCGAGATCGGATTCACTTTCCAAGGGGGTGGTTCGGCGATGGAAAATGCCACCGTCTACAGTCAGGGACAGGCCATACGGTTGGTTGCGAGTCTTGCGTACGACTGTTCGAATGAGAGAGCTGTTGTTGCGTGGAGCGTCCAGAGGGTGCTTGATGACGCTGGTGAGGAGCGAGTGGATGTTGTCGATCCGTTGATCAAGTCTTCCGGACTGGTCCTTCTCGTGCCGAACTTCACCCTGGAGTATGGCTTCTACGTGTTCCTGTTGAGGGTGAGCAAGCAATTAGTGATACTTTTGGGCATAGGCGTAGCTACATTGAGGCACGAAGAGGCAGTTGCCTCCTCTTGCTTTTTTATATACTGGAACTTCTATTGTCCAATGACCAGGAGTTTGCCATTGGTCTGTGAAGTTGCCTCCTCTTGAATTTAAGTCTCGCTATGTGCCTGCTTGTGGGTTACTTCACTTTTCTTTAAGGCAGGCAGAGGGCCGCCGTAAGATTTTAAGGGCAGCTGAGGGGTCGTGTGCCAGTTGTGGGGTAATATTTGCAGATTAATTTGGTCCAGAAAATGAGACAATATTAATTTTATTCAAACTAAATATTGCAGAATTACTGTTAAAGTAAATGAAGATAATTTTAATTATGAAAACATATAAATTATCCTAATACCTAATTTGTTTTAACTTTAATCAGTTTTAAAAATACATAGAAAATGGATAAAAGGTTCCCAAGTGCCATGTCTTGTCTTGTCTCCAACCATCCTCGATCCGAGGGTTGGTCGCTCCATGGACAAGTCTTCTCCGCCTTTTTAAGTGCCATGTACAATGCTTATATAAAAGGCCTGCATCAAAGGATAGGACTTTATTCTATTCCTGCTCATGACTACTTCTAAGCTTGCATAGGTGACTGTTCTTCTCTTCCTGTTTGTATCATTGTAATTGGGTTACTGTTACAGGTTAGAATACGTCTACATGATAAGTATGAAAATCTCACGCATAACATCTGGGTGAGAGTTGAGCCTGCTCTGCTCAAAGCTGAGATCACACAAGGCATCACACAGGTTGTAGGTAGGTTACTCATTTCATAAAGATTTGCATTACAAATTACTGTTACAAATTTTGAACTTTTTTGGTTCGTCCGATTGTTTATTGGTTAGCCTACTGGACTGTTGGTGCAAAAGTCGGGGTTCTAGTCACAGTCAGTAAAGAAAAATATTTAGAGATTTCTATTGAATTAGTGCCCCGAGTGAATTCAGCTGTATAATGAGTACAGCGATCGTACGCTGTAAGTGGGTAGGTCCAGGTGGTGAGGGAGAGGACTGGCCAATGTGCGCCTATGCTGAGGCCAAGAAAATGAAGTGGCCCATAGATTCCTCACAGGGCTAGCTGAAGGCATTATTAAAGAATCTAACTTTAGGACGACTTCTATGGTGCCACAATACATCATTCACTAGCAGAGTCCATAATTAATACATTACATTACAAATACATGACACTAAGTTATATTTTAATGTATGATTGTTACGCTCATCTTTCAGCCAGGGATACTTCATGCTTTAGACCTGGGCATAAAGTTCTATGAATGAATGAATGAATGAAAGAATAAATGCTCTATATAAATACGTGGGCTGGTGAGACATAAGTTTCCATTTCGTAAGCATCAAATGATGTCCTCATGGAATACCGACCATCTCTTTCATAGACCACATTGATGAATGTCCAGTAAGGCAAATTATCAGCCAGTTCCCCATATTGGGATGTGATCCAGCCTGGTAGATCGGTAGCTCTGGAGAGCTGTAGGAGTTTGGACTCATTTCCATAAATAAATACACAGCTGTGTTACACTACTCTATGTTGCAAATGCTTTTGATTTCAGAGTGGCTTTCGAATGTGACGATAGATGCTAGCAAGTCGAGGGACCCAGACGCGCGAGGCCAGCTGGCCTTTGCCAATCTGTCCTTCATGTGGTTCTGCCTGAGAAACAATAAGAAACTGTCCGACCACATCTCAGAGGGTAAGTACCATACCATACCTACAGGATCATCATATGGACTTATCCTCTGGATGTTAACCTGATTATAGCTTCGTTTTGATGGGTCATTGGTTGATGCCATGTGCATTAGACACTGGAGCTATAGGAGTTACTAACTAATGATAATGATAATAATAATAATAATACCTGAGGGATCATGTTTACCTCGCGTAAAAAAATTAATAATAATAATAATACATGTAATGATAATGATAGCAATAATAATAACAGTCGTAGCAATAATAATAATGATACAAATAATAATTATAATTAAAAAAATAATAATTATGCCACCGGTAATAATATTTTATCTCTATTATTCTTTTTGATCCCGAGATTATTTTGTCACCTTTTTATGGCTTCATTGTGATGTGTCATTGGTTGGTGACCGTGAATTAGTATTGTCCTGGGTCGCTACGCAGTGGCTTGAGGTAGATTCGAACCTGCGACCCTTCGGTTACAAGGCACAGAACATACCGTTACACAACCGTGCCCATAATTATTAATAATTATTAATAACTGAAAATTAATAAACAATTTAAAAACCCTCTAAACCAGGTATGATTCCAGTACAACCTCAATATATTCTTCATTGCAGAGGATTCATGCTTCGTCGATTCCTCTGTCAGCCGGTCGTTATCTGGACCAACCATCCACTTCAACACCACCCAACTTCGACTAGTCCACCTTCCCTCCATGTACACCTTCCATCTCCTTGTCAACAAATCCCACTCCAGGCAGGCCAGGGCCCGCCATGTCCTCATGGTAGCCGCCAAGGTCGCTTCCAGGCCTTCCTCAGCTTCCACCACCACCGCTACTCCACCTGATGACTTTGCAGAGGACGACCTCCAGTACCACCTGGATGTTGAACCAGTCATTGATCTGAAGTGTATGAAGAACTGCCTGGAGTCGGAGTACTCGAAGGGAGAGCTGGAACTGGTTGCCGTGTGTCGGAACTGCGTACCGGGAGAGGTGCTCTCTTATGAGTGGGGTCTCGTGACGCTGGAGGGCGAGAGTCTCGCTGGGGTTGACTGGGATGTTGTCTCGACCACTGGTAATACGAGGTCATATGTTATCTTACTGATGTCTGGAATCGAAAGCGCTGTTGATCGGCTGTTTGTCACAGTATCAGGTGAATATCTTGATCTTGTGTAACATATCTTCATTGATCCCTTTAATCTAAGTGTAGGGTAGGGGCATCGTTAGTCTGTGGTCTCAATCAATCAATCAATCAATCAATCAATCAATCAATCCTTTTATCGTTTCCAGAGAATATGTATTGTATTGTATTGTATTTGATCATTTATAAAGCGCTTCTCATAGCATAAGCCTTTCAGAAGCGCTCCCAGTGAGAGGTACTCCGAGGAAAACATTGAAGGTGTTAAGGTGAGCTTGAAAGAGGTAGAGATGCTACCAGAGAGGATTGTAGAGCGTAGAGAAGGAGGAAGTCGATTCCATAGAGAGGGACCTATGCACACAAAGGACCTGGATTGAGCCATTGTGGTCCTAACACGGGGAACAAAAAGGTCAAGCCGGTGCTCTGTATATGCTCTGTGTGTGAATATGTTCGGGTACTGCTCAGTTTTGTTCTATGCACTGGCTCCTTTACTCGGATGCAGGGAGGTATGCCAGGCCTCTTGATCCAACCTTACACACCTACTTCTTTATTGTATGCACTGGCCTCCTATTCTCTGATGTAGGGAGGCATGTCAGAGTACCGTCCCTTGATCCACTCTTACACACATACTTTTTTCTTTGCTTCACTGGTGAGGACAGTATGAGGTGGGGCAAAGTAGGTCATTTTTAAAGTAGGTCATTTTTAAAGTAGGTCATTTTAAAGTAGGTCATTTTTAAAGTAAGTCATTTTTAAAGTAGGTCATTTTTAAAGTGGGTCATTTTAAAAAAGGTTAACTGGTTATTCTAACCAAGCCGGTTATTCTAAACTAACTGGTTATTCTACCCTAGCTGGTTATTGTAACATAGCCAGAGGAAGAAAACATTGTCATCTGTTACAGTTACCAATACTATTGCATTCACAGTAGGTTGCTAGTCCCAGTTTTAATGCAGCATAAAATTTAGTTCGACTTTGGTGTTTTTATTCTAGTCCAGAGAGAACTCGGTGAGTCGGGAGCAGCAAGTTTTGCAGTCAAAGTGACGCCAATGACGAGCACGAGAGCCGAGGCTTCAACATCCGGGGCCTTGTCGTTGAAGCGCTATGACTGGGACTTGCACATGATGCCAATCGCTATGTGCTCCACAGTTCTTTTCTCGCTGGAGATGATTTTCCTGGCCGGGTTCCTGCCTGGAATGAACCTTCGAGTTGAATTGTAAAGGGAGGTTTAGAAGCACAAGCTTTGGCTTCTTGTGAAGACTGACTGTGACCCTGGCTGGGTTCTCTAGTTCGTACTGAAGGCACTTTCAGTTTGAATAACATCCAGGACCTACCAGCTCTGTGGGCACAATAATACGGCTGTCAGGAATTATGGTTTTCTTGATTTTACTGGTCCCCAGTAAAATGCAAAATGCTAATTAGCAAAATGCTAATGTTATTATTAAGCTTATTTCGTTATATTGTGGGGCCTACAGTGGTTAAAGTGGTTTGGGTGAGCAGTGGGAAATCCGAAGAGTTTTATTGGAACACTATCGTTGCCAGGGTTCCATTGCATTGTGAGCAGTGGGAATGCAAACAGAGAATTTCAAGAGCAGTGCATTCCCACCCACTTTAAACACTGGGGACCTATAATGGACCAGCTGTTGGCACCAGCAGCTGAGTGGGGTTTAACTATATGGTCCAATGACCATGACTGACTGGGTGGGTTGATTTTTACAGTTACCTTTTAGCCATAATGGGTTGTGGGCTACTTGTTAACCGTTGAACAGTTAATGTGTTGAAATAGACTGTAGAGAATTTTAAATTAACTACTAGTAATTTATTTATTTATCTACTTAACTATTCGCTTTAAATACAAATTCAGTTAAACTACTGAATTGAATGCTAGTTCAGATACAAATTAATGCAATTTACTGCAACTGACTTTCGTAATAAGCTGAAATTTGCGTGTGAATGTGTAATAAACTTGTTCAAAACGTAAACCTCTTCTTAACTATAGCTATCATGTCCCAGAATTGCTTGGGAAAAGGTGCACTTCAAAATATTAATTTAATCACTTTTAGCATTTTTTACTGATTTGTTTAGCCTAAGCTCATATGAGAGAAAGTAGTATATAGCTGTCTATTCTCTGTGTTCAATTTAAAATGAAATTATTTATAATCCAGTTAACTGATTTAGTATCTCCAAGCTAAATGTTTTAGGAAGTTTTCTTCAGTAACTTGTTTTTTTGTGTTTCCTGTTTAACGACTAGCTGTGTGGTAACAAAGACCATTAGAGTCGCCCTCCTCCTTTATCCAGGCTTGGGACTGGCACTGTCGGAGAGCGAACAGTGGCGGAGTTTGCCCTAACTTACATTACCACTAGCCTGATAATTCTCCTTTAGTAACAACTGTCAGAGCTAAGACAATTTTTGCCATCTGTTACAAGTTGCGACCTATCACCTTGATACTGAGAATAAACGATCGATTGGTTGATGACAAATTATAAGAGTCGAGGCTCTGCCGTCGCTATAAAAAGCGTTTACATTTCCCGTGTTGTGCTTGTTCAAACAAAAACGAGAACCGGTTTTCGTACATCGTGCTCGGAAGTAGATTATTAGCTGCAGATGCCAGATGGGACAAATGGAAGTCGGGGAACCAGCGTGGTCATAAAGGTACGACAAAATATGATTGCTTTTCCAGGTAAGATAACGTGTTTTGTTTAAAATTTAATTATAGTAAGTTGATACAAAATACATCATTGCGAGTGACTTTAGTAAAGACAATTGAAGCTTCTTTACAAACCGATCAGCTACAATGTAGTATTTAAACCGAGGCTTCATTTCGAGTCGTGCATGAACACGAACGCTAGATTGTCCAAAACTTATGTTGCGCTTTTATATGGGCGACCGACTTTGCACTTCGTTTCGTCCAAGCTCGATTATTTGTTTATACAGAGCTAATGTCGTTTCACAAGTGCTTCTGATTGGTGTAGCACTGTGAGTGGCGCTATATAAATTTACAAATCTGGCACAGAGACCGAGAGGTACCAGTTCGAGCCCCCGTTGTGCGGATATGCTTTGTAGGCTGCTATTAGCGCCGTTGTATTGCAAGCTGTCTGTTCTGTTAGTAGTTAAGATTTAAATTGCATAACATGTAAATGTACAGCGCAGTGCGTTTGTCAGGCGCTTAATAAAGAAAAGATTATTATTATTATTATTATTATATAAATTTACAGATACAATACAAGCAATGATCGATGGCGCCAGACCAGTTCATGAGTACATTCGTTAAATCAGTCAGTCAATCAATCAGTATTCGTTTATTTTCAACTTCAGAATGACAGAGACGTATTTCTGCATACAGGCTAATATAGTTGTTTCGGTTACAGTATCACATCAATTCATATTTGCTCATTAAAAGAAAATGTAGGCGAGATTTGAAGTCAGTTGGGATAGATTTTTGAAGAGGACTCGGGAGATATAATTTCAGTCGTCTTTTTTTGTCTTCGTCTGCCATTGGTGCGTTTTGAGTAATCCACGGAGAGCGCTGTATGAATTAATTAAACTGAAATCAGTTCAGCCGTTTACATTACTTTTAACCACTGTCTGTTTCTGTAGGGCGACTTATGCGCCTGAGGCATGCCTTTGTCGCACTCATCCTCGTGTCGACCATACTGGTTGCGTATCAGTTACGAAGCAGCGTCATTGTCATGTTTAGTCAACCATCGACTTCAGAGGAAAGTGACGGCATGGCTGTGCCGAATACAGATAACGATAACAACGGTGTTGAAATGGAGGAAATTGTAATAAAGCCTGCAAAGCCTACGTTTGCATTCGGTGAGAAGTTTCCGGCCATTCAGCGCACCGAGTTTACGAAGAAGCCCTTTGGCCAGTTGGCTGGAGATGGGCGGAAAGTGGTAGGGGATAAAAAGAAGGTAAAAATGAATGCGGAAAGCATTAGGAAAGTCATTTCCAGCTCGTTTATTTCGGGTTTGGAGCATGCCGCTAATGCGCAGAAGCAGGTCATGCTGAGCATCGTCGATCACGGATTCCTCGACTTTGCCGTGAACTTCAAGGAGATTTCAATCGATCGGCTCAACATTTCAAACTTTCTTCTTGTCTGCACTGACAAGCGTTCCCACCTTGAGCTAAACCTTCTCGGCGTTCCGTGCTCGCTTCACCAGTATGGCAACACAGCGAGCGACATAGCGAGCGACTTTGGCACAGTCGACTACTACGAAAAGACGAATGTTAAGACAGCGATCATGATTCAAGCTCTGAGTCTTGGTTACACGGTGCTTCTCGTTGATATCGACGTTATTCTCTTCCGCAATCCTTTTCCGTATTTTCCCTGCGACGAATGCGACATCCATTTCCAGATGGATCGCGATCTCTACAACAGCGGGTTTGTTTACGTCCGACCGACTTCAGCCGCGCAGATGTTTTATAACACCGCCTGGAACCTGTACGTGAAATACCAGAAGGCGCACGACCAGGCATATATCAACATGGCCGCCAAGGCTATGGGCGAGCGACGTATTCTGCCGAAGATCCATTCGCTGTCCACGCAGCAGTTTCAATGCGGCGTCTTCTACTTCGAACACGGCAACCGCATGTTCGAAAACAAACCAACCTGCGACGAATGCGTGATGGCACACAACAACTACCTCGGGAGCACGGCCGCGAAAGTCTACCGATTCCGAGAGAACCTTCTTTGGATGGTGGACAGCGGCGCATACTACTCGAACTCTACAACCAAGTATTTAACGTACGAAAATCCGTTCGACTTTGGTCTGGAGACGAGACAAACGGAAGTTGAGGCACTTAAGAGTGCGTTGGTTTTAGCGACCGTAACGAAGCGTTTGGTGATTCTTCCAACATTCCGCTGTTGCACTTGCAACTCGCGCACTGAATGCAGTCACCCGATGCATAAGTGTTCTCTTCTCTCTGTGCTACGGCTGAAGATGTTTGACGAATGGTTTCATAACTTGTACCGCGAGCACGTCTTCCTCGAACACCCAAAAGTTCCACCCAAAGTGAAGAACGCACAATCTCCCTGTCTGCTGATTAACTCGACGTCGGTTGCGTCAAAGAACATCTCCAACGACTGTCAAATCTTGCAGCCGGCGAATTTACAAGATGGCGCTACCATAGAGGAAATGGAGAAATGGTTTGGCCCGTATCAGAACGTGTCTGTTCTTCGTTTTCATTCGTTGTATGGGGCTCATTCGACAAAACAGTTTGACACGGACAAGAGGTTGAGCTGGCTGAAACGGCTTACGGAGGACGCGTTCAAGTGTTCAGAATATGAACAGTGGGATGAAAGTGCATTCAAATTCTAAACAGAGGGTCTGTGAAAGCGCGCTACGGTTGTCAACAAACTAAGTCTTCTGATCATGGTGGCTAATTGAATTAGTCTTCATCTTGCGATGCAGAGTGTTGGGTTCAAGCCTCATGCCATACACTTACATGGGAAGAACTTTGAGCAGTATGTAAACACACTATGGCCACTCAGTTTAGCACTCGTCTTGTCACTCATGGTGCAGTTACTGTACAGGGACCATGGGGAGGAAATTCCTTCGTGCACCATTGCCTCGTTCCTCTTCTGGTGCTACATAAATCTACGAAAGGTCAGCCAGCCATCTGCCTCCAGAGATGAGGAATCTCAGCCAATCAGTTCGTTGAAAAATCAGCAAGGTCAAGGCTATATGGTCGCCATGGAAACCATTTACATTAAATAGAAGGCGCGAGACGAGAATTTCCAGTTGTTTGGTGTCTGTGCCATTGTATTTGTATGATAGCCAAAGGATCTGAGGAGAACAGGAACTGCATAATTGAGGAGCCAAGTCAAGATCTGTCCGTAGAATCATACAGTACCTTGGAGTATTCTAAGAGCCATACATAATTTATTTGTTCTGTTTGGATGGACGAAGGACAGTTTGTAAAGTCTGTGATATTTGAACTGTGCATAGATTGAGTCTACGAACACTGTCAAGATAAATTTCAAACTTTCAGTGATGATTATTATTATTTTTAATAGTATTATATTATAATTTTTGCCTAAACAAATTTATGTTTTTATTATTTCACCTGGATTGCCTGCCCTAAGCTGATTGTGTTCTGGCTGGAAAAAATATCTGTTTATTTTAACTCAGTCAGTCAATCACTTAGTCGGCCAGTCAGTCACTGAGTGACTCACTCACTGAATGAATGACTGAGCCATTGACTGACAGACTGGCTGACTGATTGAGTCACTGACTGACTGATTGAGTCACTGACTGACGACTAATTGAGTTACTGAGTTACTGACTCATTGAGTCACTTACTGACTGAGTAACTTACTAACTGAATGACTGACTGAGTAGCTGACTGACTAATTGACTCACTGACTGAATAACTGACTATCTGATTGAATTACTGACTGTCTCCCTGTCTCTGTCTGGCACTGCTCTTCCTTCTCTGTTGCTGATCTTCTGGATAACAGATATTGACCTGGTTGGGTTTGGAGTGCCATCAACTGAAGCTTTATGCATTATACACCGGCGCTATAGAAGCTACCAGTTACCAAAAAAATTACAGTGACGTAAATGTTTACACAGTAAACGTAATAAAGCAACGAATTACATCGTAACAAGACACCATGCATGTAAACATTGTTATATTTTGCCAGTAGATCATAATGCATTTGGTAAACACAAGTTTCTAACAGATGTTTCTGTCGATAGAGTTTGTCAGATTTAAAATTGGATTAACTCAGATGTTACAAAGATTTAAATGGCATTTCATGGTAAATTTTGTCAGTACATGTATATAGATTATTTATCTACACACTATACACATATTCTCTGTCTGTCTGTCTGTCTATCAGTCTCTCTTGCTCGCTCTCTCTGTCTCTGTCTTTCTCTGCTTGTCTGTATGTCTCTCATTTATACAACTATTGTACACATATTCTCTGTCTCTCTCTCTCTATCTCTCTTGCCCTCTGTCTCTGTCTGTCTCTCTCTGTCTGTCTCTCTCTCTCTCGTCTCTCTCTCTCTCTCTCTCTCTCTCTCTCTCTCTCTCTCTCTCTCTCTCTCTCTTGCTCTGTATGTCTCTCATTTATACAACTATTGTACACATATTCTCTGTCTCTCTCTCTCTCTCTGTCTCTGTCTCTGTCTCTCTCTCTCTCTCTGTCTCTCTGTCTCTCTGTCTCTGTCTCTCTGTCTCTCTGTCTCTCTCTCTCTCTCTCTTGTCTCTCTCTGTCTCTCATGTCTCTCATTTATACAACTATTGAAAGAATTACATTGTACTAAGAGAATGATTGTCATCAAGTGTCGAAGTCAGACGACCATGTCAAGGAACGCATTTCTGAAGAGTTTATATTGACCAACAGTAAATGATTTAACAGAAACCATTCACAACGTGTGACCCTAAACCTACCATTAATTCATCTACCGACCTTGCCCCAATTAGCACATATATCTGCAGGTTGACCTTGACCTAGATATTTAATGACGTTGACTCTACCCTAGCCATAAATTGCTTGCCTTGATCAGCTGTTTAATGACCTCATTCCGCATATCTGATTTACCATGGTCCAGGTATTCTAGTGACATTGACCCGATATTCTAATGACCTTGACCCGGATAGTCTAGTGACCTTGACCCAGATAGTCTAGTGACCTTGACCCGGATATTATGATGACCGTGACCAGTATATTCTAATGACCTTGACCAGATTATTTTAGTGACCTTGACCCAGATTCAGCTTTCAATCGACCAATGGTATGTCGTTTTGATTCGATGACCTAAGCAGATGCCAGATGACCGGTCTGTCTGAAACTGAGTCGGGGATTCTGAAGGTAGTTTCGACGGCTCAAGAACCTTGGCCGCGTCACGTGGACTCTTCCTGGCGTTCATAGAACAAGAGGTACGGCTGACCGGTTTCGAGTCGGGGAAGCGAGACTGAGGTAAAACTGAAAACAACGACAAATGGAACTTATTAGATCTATAAAGTGAATACAGTTTAAGGTCAAAAGTAAGAACTTAAAGACCAAATTGTCTTGAGAATAAAAAGCACGGAGTTTTTAATACATTTTATGTAAACATGTAAAAGCTTCGATCTTTCATGAGAAAACTCCAAGACTGTGTGTTTCCAGCTTACGTTCTGTCGTTGAAGAGATGCCACTGTTGGCTGTCGGGGTTTCTGGCGTAGGCCGTGTAGTGACCGCTGTACAGTGAACCACTGTGATTCGATACAGCGTACAGGTTGTAGACCGGAGCAGACGATTCTAAATATAGAACAGAAGCCAGGATTGATTAATTAATTAATTTAATTAATTTTATACATACATACATCCGTACATAATTTAATTTAATGTTATTCTTTTATTATTGTATTTTGTATGCATTTATTTATGTTCTTGATCATGAATACATACATATAAACATACATACATACATGTATACATACATATAGACATATATATACACACATACATACATGCATATGTACATACAATACAGACAAACACATACATACATGCACACACAAACATACACATACACATGCATAAACACATACATACATATATCCACAAATACATAGATTGAAGTGGTTGGTGTTACCTGGCATTGATTCTGCACTGGCAAACTCGGAGAGGTCAAGGTCGCGCAGTGGACAGGACACTTCTGTCGTCAGTTTCGTCGATGAGCCCTGCTTAAACCTCATCAGGTCTGGTCAGACATTCTTAAGGAAAATTCCGTTTCATCACAACAGGTATATGATAATTAACCAAGGTAATTTCACCTCATTGCGATAATAAGAAAGAAGTAAAATGTATGGTAAGAAGGCAAAAGAAAAAGCAAAAAGGCAAGGTACAACTACAAGGTAGAAGAAAAGTTCAGACAAAAAGTTAAGATAAATTTGTAAAGTTCAGAAAAAAGAGAAAGGCAAAAGTTGAAAAGGTCAGGTGAGAAGTGAAGGCCAAAGTTGAAAAGTTCAAGTGAAAAGTAAAGGCAAAGTTGAAAAGGTCAGATGAAATGTAAAGGTCAAAGTTGAAAGGTTCAGGTGAAAAGTAAAGGTCAAAGGTAAAAAGTTGAAAATTTCACGGGAAAACTAGAATGTGAAAAGATTAAAGAAAATGGTGAAAAGGTCAGCTGAGGAGATAAGATAAAAAATACAATCTGAAAGAAAAGGTACAAAATAAGATCAAAGGTAAGGTAAGAAATGGCACATATTAATTGCAATTAATTAAAACATTTTATGACATTCCGTAAGGATACGTATAATTAGGACTTTAGGAAAGCGGTGAATAGACATTTGCTTTGTACAGGACTTCTGCATTCGACAGTTGGCACATCTCTGAAACAGAAATCAAGCAAAGGTAAAATATGGTGTGTCAAAAAGAAAGGTAAAGGATGGTAAGCTAAATTAAGGTTTGCAAAGGTAAGATGGGGTTATGTAAAGAAAGGTACTGATTAAAAACTTGTACACCAGGGATATCTACCTACTTGTACCCCTACAATTGAAGAGTTGTGTGCTAGTAGATTTCGTTTATTATTAAGATACAAAGTTGACATACCGCAACCTGTTTACATGAGATAATGAAAGTAATGAAATTAAAAACTATAAGTTTATGCCTAAAGTCAGGATTGAGAGTTAAAACTTAACATCCCGAATGGTACGATATAGAACCCTAGAGATGAAATTGTGGTCATCTTTTTTGGGAGTTCATATTCATGAGGTCTAGGGCGCAGAGCATAAGGCCTACAAACGGTCGGAGGAAAGAGGCCTCTAAGCACATGTTGTGAGTTCCGGTTGACCGCAAGCAGGAGTTTGACATCTGCTTCTTCCATCATTCGGTCTAAATCCTGTTGTGCTAAAACAGACGAAGCTCTCTTCTCTGCAGATCCTGGGCATGTCCTACACGGATTACTCCCTCCTATCCGCGAAACCAGTTACTCCCTAAAACCTCGTTCGCACAATCATACTATTCCGCACTCTGACCTAGGAAGGGATTTATCGTTAAGATGCTGTATATTACTAATCATCTTTCACTAGTATTTAACTATTTATTTATTAATATTATTACTTCGATGTTTTATCATTATACTAGCATTTTTTACCCGGCTTTGCCCGGGGTTTCCCCATGCCGCAGCGTAATTTTATCTCTACCTTATATAGGCCTATTATAATTATTTGTTCCCCGGGCTAAATAATATAATAGTAAACGAAGCTCGATCGTGTTCCATTACAGCGCTCGTAATTTTTCGGAACGGAGCCCGTGTTTTATTTCGATTGCGCCTCGCGTGACGTAAGACAACATTTCTCTTACGTCACGCCGCTCAAGCGAGGTTAAAATATGCATATTAATGGACTTCGTTATTGGTATTACGGAACCTCATAATTTTGAAGTTTAAAATGTCCATAATTATGTCAGCGTTTAAATAAAATTGTGAGCTGAAAATAGTCGCGTTGAAACAGACGTGGCGTAATAACGTTTCGTGCGATTTTTCAAATCGCTAAAGCGTTCCGTTTCGGAGCCTTTAGAAACACACAAACAAACATTCGGAAGGACAACGTAAACAAAGTAAGACTTATATTATAAGATAACTGTTGTCCCATTGTGTATTTGCAAATGGCGTATTAAAGATAGGTAACGTAAATTAAGGAATGGAAATAAAAGAAGGCTACTATAACAGAGGTAAATGACTGACTGGTTGGTTTTCGTAGTCGAGAACCTCCTCCTGTGAGAACAGTTTGAAGCAATCGAGAAGCGACATACGCGTCTTCACCTTCAACACAGAAACTGACAATGTAGCTCTTATTTTTATTAGTACTATTTAGTAGCTTATTGTTATTATTATTATCATTGGACATAAGCGACTGAGGGAGAGAGTTGCAAAAGAGACACTGAAATAGCTTCTTCACCAAAACAAGTCTACTTCTAAGTAGCTTTAGTAGTAGTAGAGTAAGTAGAGTAGAATTCATTATAGTATTGGCAGCAGTAGTAGTAGTAGTAGTAGCAGTAGTAGTAGTAGCTGTAATGGTGGTAGTGGTAGTAGCAGTAGTAGTAGTAGCTGTAATGGTGGTAGTAGTAGTAGCAGTAGTGGCAGTGGTGGCAGTAGCCAGTAGCAGTGGTAGTTGTAGTAGTAGTACACTTTAATGCGAGAGTGTACTAAAAGTGACTGGGAAACCAATGCGGCTCGTTGTTGAAGTGTTAAACCAGTTGTTGACCTGACTTGCCTAAAGCCTACCTTCTTTAGCGGAAGTGAGAGAGCGAGGAACGGCTCGAAAGTGTTTGAAACGTATGAGCAGTCGGGACATCGTAACGTACTCTTCAACTGGCCCACAAAAATATCTACAACATCATCAATTATTACAATTATTATAATTATTATTATTATGCATTTATTAAGCACCACTATCTAATGACCAAGAATCAATCGATGGCGCTGATCAACTGTGAGTGAAAGGCTTGCTCAAGCTCCCTACACAGTAACCGTCTCAGAGGAGGAGGATCGAACCCGTATTTTGGCCCTCGGAGCCTACTGTGACATTCGTGGCTGATAACGAAGATCAAAATTACGATTTTATGAGCCTATTTTGACTGTTTGTATGCTAAAAATATGCACTATTTAAGATCTAGTTTTGCGAGTATTTTCTGGGGACGGGCTTCACCGAGCCCCTCCCAGACCTATACTTCCATTTTGCTTAGGCTCCTTTGGCACATTGGCCCGTCACTTACTAATAAATATTGCCACTAGCCTACCATTAAAAAAGGTTTGACACCTCTGGTTAATATAACCAAATCATTATCTAATCTATGGAAATCTTAGCATAATCTTATACTATAATTCTTAAAGTTTGTCCTTCCGTATGTATGTATGTATGTTTGCAATGCATCGCTGTCCGGCTAAAGGCTCCGAAACGGAACGGTTTAGCGAGTTGAAAAAATTTACAAAGCATTATTACGCAACGTCTAGGTCAACGCGACTATTTTCAGTTCGCAATTTTATTTAAACGCCGAAATATGGCAATTTTAAATTTAACTTTTCAGCGAGCTTATTTCAATACCGCCCATAGTAAGGCCATTTGTTCACGTCACGCATGCTTAATAAGCAATCTTACGTCACACGGAGCATCTAGCAACCAATCAGAAGTCGCCACGGGCGAATTTCTAGGTCAGCGCAACCATTTACAGATTTGGTGACCTAATTACACTAAGCTCACATTTTTGCAACCACGGCCATTGCCGATTTTCTAGGTCAAAGCAACTCGAAACTTACTTTAGCTATTCGAATTTCTATCTCATCCCAATTACTTTCAGCTCATAATTTGCTTTCAATTCCGATTTATGGACATTATAAGCATGCCCATTTGTCCACGTCACTAAAATTAATATGCAATCTTAAATTACGTCACGCGGCTAAATATGCAATCTTACGTCACGCTGGCCAACGGCAAATAATACGCCTATTATAATTTAGAAATAACCCGTGTAGTACGGGGAACAAAATAATACGCCTATTTCAGGTAGAGATAAACCGTAAAGAACGGTGGAACAAAATAATAATATTGCCTATAATTATAAGGTAGAGATAACCCGTGCAGTACACGGGCAAAGCAACTATGTTCACCTCTAAATATCGTTTCCATTCAGATATATGGACATTTTTTTTAAATATTTGAAGCCCATCAGCAAATATAGTAAGTAAGTAGCCTTTATTTGCAGCCGTTAAAAATTACGCCTGGGGAAACCCGGGCGAACGCCGGGTAAAAATTGCTAGTCTAGTATAATCCTAATTTAGATTGATCTAATCATTACATAATCCTAGTCATATCTAATCAAATCCTAGCCTGCAACAATTCAGTCTAGTCTAAGTTTAAGAATTTTCATTCATATAGTTAGCCTATACAAAAAGAACCACTGTTGTCGCTACAACCGTTGTGTCAACAACCGTTGTCACAACAACCGTTGTCACAACCGTTGTCACTACAACGGTTGTCGCTACAACCGTTGTTGCTGCAACTGTTGTCACTGAAACTGTTGTTCATGAAAATTAGATAAACAAATTCCATTTAAACTCAAAATTGGATGAAACTCTTTCTCTACCGTTAATTTGGCTGTCGTCGCATGTGAGGTAGTTTTTCCATGACGTCTTAGCTTTCTCAGCAGCACTGGAAATAAAAACAAAAATAAATCAAGTTGAGACGAATTTCATAGTTTCAAAGTAATTTTGAAGTAAAGGTTTTTCAAGACAAGAGCCAATGAGAAAATTTATGTGGGTGGATGCATTGATGTATGGCTTTGAATAATGGCAGGGTCGGCTGGGTGGATAAATAGGTATGTGGATGGATGGATGAATGAATGAAAGGATGGATACATGGATAGATGAATAGATGAGTGGATGGTTGGATGTGGGTAGGTAGATGGATGGATTCACGCATGCATGGATATATGGAAGCATGAATGGATGGATGGATGAATGGATTGAGTGCTCATTAGTTGGATGGGTGGATGGATGGATTGATGGATGGTTAATGGACCAGCTGTTTTTTCCACCTGATCGTCTCCACTTCATCCGTGCTGTCTATGATCCGCCTTCGTTTTTCTCGGACTCGGTTGACGTCTTCATGAAGCGCTTCGAGCAGATACACCAGAAACTCATGAGCATCCTGCTCCCTAAAAGAATTTCAATATAAGAATTTACAATACAGAATTTACTGATTTTTAATACGAGTAATTAATAACAATAATAATAATATGGTTTGGAATGGGCTCCCACTAGCATTACATCTTGTGCTTAGGGTTTACTCAGATGCGTTTTACCGTTGCCTTAAGACTCCTTTCAGCCGGGGTTGGGTCAGGAGCACTCCTGAGTAGTAACCTTGAAGGGGCGCTATATAAGTCTTTGTAATGAATGAATAAATAACAATAATAAATAATAATTCTGTGCAATACTCCAGTTGTTGGAACATAGAATAGAATCTTCGTTTATCCATTAGCACATTGTCAGAATGCAATGCGATTAAAAAAAAATATGGCCATGTGTAGGCATTGGCTATACCGTTTAAGGTTGGTCCGAGATATTATTGTCTCTTATTTGATTTTTTTAAAGAGTCTTAGGTTTAGTAAATGCCTTTGTAAAGCAGCCTACATTGGAATAAAAGCCAAAGTTGTCAGTTCAAATCCCCAACACAGCAGTAACGGTTTCTTCTCCACTTCTGTCCCTTAGCTCTAAGATGAGCCCATCGACTGTACACCGTCGATACTAAGACCAGAGCGGACTGGCATCCATCCTCATAGGCTGACTGCTGAGGCTAAGAAAACGAAGTCGTACCCATGCTACTTCTTGGGTTAGCTCGGGAAAGGTAAGGACAATCCCTGGGGGCAAAAAATTCGTCGGAATGCATAATACACCACACACCAAATAATTTGACCAGACATACAGCACTGAAATTAAATCTAAAAGGTTTTGTTTATTTGTGGCTGATTACGTCGCACTGTATATTCACAAGTGATTATTTTCATAAAGTAAAGGATAGTAATACATAAGTTTAACAGGATCAGTGCTCAATAGCAAAAATTAGGGAAGCGCGGTGGTTAGCATGCTGGACTGTCAGTCGAGAGGTCAAGGGTTCAAATCCAAACCTGGACAGAAATTTAGTTCGAGATTTCTGCTCCATCTGCGCCCCCTAGCAAACTCAGCCATAATGAATACACTGACCATACACTGTCGGTGGGAAGATGAGATGGCGAGGGAGGGGACTGGCCACCTTCATATGAGGAGGGTAAGAAAATGAAGTCGCTAACACTTCATACCCATGGCTGCCTCTGACCTAGCTTAACTGCTCTTTTCAGAAGAAGAAACATTATTAAAAGACAGATGAATGTTTAAAATGCCGACCTGTATCCAACGAACTGTTTGGCAAAGCTGGAAATCTCCGACTTGAATTCTGTGGGAGAGACGGAGCTATGAGATCCTCTCCACATGGCAGTCACCAGGTCAGCATAGACTGGAAAAGGAAATAAACAAATAAAATAAGAGAAATCCAATCAAACGAAATAAATTATAATTCAGAATTTACGACAACTGAATGATTGAATGATTGATTGAATAAATTAGTGAACGAGTCATTGATTTAATGAATCAATGATTGATATGAAGTTTTAGCAACTTCATTTTCTCAGCCTTGGCTTCCTTGCTGTCTCATCATCCAACCCACAGTGCACAAGTGAACCTTAACCTCGAAACAAGGATTTGAACCACAGCCCAGCACCAGGGATGGGCAAATTACTTGGAAAAATGTAATTGAATTACAAATTACAAATTACTTTGGGACATGAAATGTAATTTCAAATTACAAAATACATGGGAAATGTATTCAATTACAAATTGTGCACATTCAAGTAATTTCAATTACGTAATTTCAATTACTGCCCATCTCTGCCCAGCACAGCATCCATTAAATTATTATTATTATGCATTTGAATATTATTAATTATTATTATTATTATCATCATCATTATTCTGCATTTATTAAGCGCCACTATCTAATGACCAAGCATCATTCAATGGCGCTGAGCAATTGTGAGTGAAGGACTTGCTCAACGTCCCTACACAGTAAGCGTCTCATGGGAGGAGGATCGAACCCATACTCTTCACTGGCCATGGGCATATTTAGGGGGTGGTTTTACGGATTCAAACCCTCCCCCAATAAGTTTTCGGAAAAAAATTTATATGGTTTTAAATGCGAAATAGCAAAAAACCTGAACTTTGCGACCATTTCCAAAGGAAACCCCCGCGAAATCTTAAAACCCCTCCGAAATTTTTTTCTGGCTACACCGTGGGAGATCGTTCTCCCAACCCTTCCACCATTGGTAGATGCCACTGGCTCTAACCACTCGAACTCCATGTCCCACTATCAGGTAACCCCAATTGTGTATTAATAGAAATACCGTTGATCATTTTGCCCCTCATGGAGCTGGATGACCTGTTGACGTCCTTCTCGTATCTTCTATCGAGACAGTAGTCGCGCAGAAGTCGAGTGTTCGATAAGCACTGGAGGACACTGTTCATGAAACACTACAAAGAGTTTAATTAATATTCTAATTAATTAACAGTAAGTAGTTCTACGAATAATAACCACAGCAATATTAATATCGGTATTAATAATAAATATATCATTTTTTTAAATAATTATAATAATGGAGATTGTTCCAATGTCTTTAATAGCACTAATAATAATTGTTAATTATTCTTATCATTAACATGTAAGTGTGTATGTATGAATGTATGTATAATTGTATATGTATGCTTATGCAAGTGTGTTTAAATATTTTCAATAGTAAATAAAAACAATAATAATATTAACAAAAACAACAACAATACTATTTTCCCATTACTCTTCTACTAACAATAATAACAACAATGATAATAGTAATATTACAAGAATGAATCAATTAATCAATAAATCAATCAATCAATGAAGATGATGATCACATGATAAAGAAATAATAAGTGAAAAAGGAATGAAGGGATAGAGAAGGATTATAGGGCAAAGAAAAAAGAGAAGAACAGGAGAGGAGGAGAAGGAGGAGGAGGAGGACGAAGAGGAGGAGGAGGAAGAAGAGGAGGCTCTACTGAAGAAGAAGAGAACAAGAAAAGAGAACAAATGTTTTTCCACCATCCAACGTACAGTGTTCCCCAGGTTCTGCAATCCAACTACTCCAGCTTTTCCAGACTTCCCTGTTTCAGAACGCTGGAAAATACAGAAAAATCAGTCATCATAAATTTTTAAACTATTCAACTCGCATTTTTACAAATTCATATTTACCCAACACTTTAACTGTGACAACTTTAAAAACAGTTCACCAGATAAATACAGCTCTACATAAATAGATACAGGTTCCAGGTTTACTTGTAAATGTAATGTAAAGGAAATCTTTTAAATTTTTCAGCGCCACACAAAAGCTACATCAGGACTTGACGTGCGGACTTGACTTGATATAGCACCAAGTGATAAGCTGATCACTCGGTGCTATAGAAGTTGCGTCTGTGTCAGCTCTTGAATTTTCAATAAACGAGTACTGTATTGTTACATCAAATCAAGTCTGCGATAGCCAAGTTGTTTTGTTTGTTTCTGTGCCAGGTCAGAATCCGGGAAGGTCAAACCACTTGCAGTGGCTCTATTATAGATAGTATGCCTTCTGAACCAACTAAAACATTCACTCATTCAATAAATTTGGTTTTGACAAGGTTGACACAGAAGCAACATTGCTACATTTTACACCTCTGTTATATTATTATATTATATGATGAGATGGCGAAGGAGACGACTGGCCACTCATCCTCGCACGCTGAGGCCAAGAAAATGAAGTCGCTAACACTTCATACCCATGGCTGCCATAAGGGACTGCTCCTCTGCCTCTTTCACTTCCTCGTCCTCTTCCTCCCTTTATCCTCTTCCTCTCCTCCTCCTCTTCATCTTTCTCTTCCTCCTCCTCCTCCTCCTCCTCCTCTTCCTCTTCCACTTCCTCTTCCTCCTCTTCCTCATCCTCTTCCTCTTCCTCCTCTTCTCTTCCTCTTCCACTTCCTCTTCCGCTTCCTCTTCCTCCTCCTCTTCCTCTTCCACTTCCTCGTCCTCTTCCACTTCCTCCTCCTCTTCCTCCTCCTCTTCCTCCTCCTCTTCTTCTTCCTCTTCCTCCTCTTCCTCTTCTTCTTCCTCCTCTTCCTCATCTTCTTCCTCTTCCTCCTCTTCTTCTTCTTCTTCTTCTTCTTCTTCTTCTTCTTCTTCTGTTCATGTTAAGCATATGTAATATTTCTCTTATGTTGATGTATATGTTATGTGACGGTGTGTAATGCTATGCTGTGTATCAAGACACTTGATCTATTAAGCAGCGCAAGGCTTCATATCATAAGTGGTCTTAAAGTTCGTTTAGGACAGATGTTCATTTGTAAGCAAGCAGATAATGGAACAATAGACCCAAGAGAGTTTTATCTATAGATATTAAATAAAATATATTATTATTATTTTTTACCCAAGATGTCAAAGATCCCCCAGGTGGCCTAAAAGAACGGAGAGTGCAGAAAATTATAATTATTATTATTATTATCATTCTTTATTATTATTATGCATTTATTAAGAGTCACTATTAAATGACAAAGCAATAATCGATGGCATTGCGCAGTTGCGAGTGAAGGACTTGCTCAAGGTCCCTACACAGTAACCGTCTCAGAGGGGGAGGCTCTAACCTGTACTCAACGCATTACTTGAGGTCATTGCACACATTTCTAGTGGTCCAAGTCACAAGTACTTGTGGTTAACAACAATAAATATGCCAAACATACCTCAATTTAGTCATTAGGACGTTGTAAATGACATGGGAGATAATGGACTATTAATTATACTGAGGTCTGGCTTAATGATAATAAATAATCATGAATCAGTGGCGGCAAATGCCCTGGTAAAAAGCCTTTGCCCTGCCACAAGGCTGCCGGAATTGTTGCCCTGCCAAGAATTTATTTGGGGCATAAATCGCCCCAACACTGGTTACTTGTATGACTGCCCTTGCTATTCTCTGTTTACAAAAAATGTCTGGCACCGCCACTGACCATAAAAGTCAATTACTATAATAGTTAATTATAAAATTAATAATAGTTAATAATAATAATAATCATAATCATGATAATCATTGCTCCCTTATGCATACAGTGATAATAGCACATCAAAAAATGATTATACTTATAAAAGTTTTAACTACTGTGAAATATAATTTATTTGCTCTTGGGATCAATAAACAAACTGAATTGAATTGAATAATAGTTAAAATAATAACAATAATAATGTCAGAGAAAGCTGGATGAGGAAATTTGTTGTAAACTCACAGGAAATGAAGACGGTTTTGTAGTGGAGTCACAATTCGTTTTATGATCTCGATCTACGTAGTCGTTTCCATTTTCCAAATTCTGATCGACGTTAATAACAAAAGTTTCTGTCCGGTTGCCTGACTTCGACGAAATGCTGAGGTTTGTAAAATCATTGATCTTCGCAATCGACGATCTCCTCGATCGACTCTTTACCCCAGCATCCGTTCGATCCTTCGAGTAGTCGTAACCCTCTGTCTGTAGCAAACTGTCAGGTGATCTACCCCCGAGAACTTCGCCACCACCATTCACCCCCAAGCGAGCCGATTTTTCTGAGAATTTTTGATAGGATCCGTTTCGCTTTTCGGTTTCTGATGGTTCTGGTTTGTTTGCGTAAGAGTTCCCTTTCAATTCGATATCGGGAAATGCTGATTTGGAACTACTTCGGGATTTGGCTTTAGTCGGAGTCGAATGGAGAGAGATTCTTTCTAAAGTCTCACTAATATCTTGATTCTCGCTGTCTGAAGATTTCGCAGACGTTTTTCTGGGTTTGTCGTCGATCTTCGGGTTTTCCGACTCGTTTCTTCTGCTACTCAAGTCTCTGTGGCTTCGCACGCTCTGCTTGGAAGAGCTACCGTTTCCGACCGTTCTCTCCGACTTCGGAGTAAACAAGCTTAAAGGTGGGACATCTGGTTTTACAAAAACTGGTAGCGGTCTTGGAAAACCAGACGTGCTCAGCTTTTCTGACGATGAATATTTCCTCCCGTTTTTCAGCGTGGGATTTTCCGCCAGGGAATAGTTCCCGTTTAAATCGACCATGAGGTTTTCGGTGCTTACAGACTCTAGAGCTTCTATGTCATTGCCGTTTGTGATACCACCATGTGGAAAGGCTTTCAGCGGTCCAGCAGTTTTGCCGTGCGATGATGCTGACTTTCCAGTAAGTCTAACATTCTCATTTTGAAGGTAGTGGGACTGGCTCTCTCGTTGCGCCGCTCGAATGTACCGATCTCTCGCTTCGATTGAAGCCTTTGTTATGCTCGAGTTCGAAGTGGAAGAAACCGATTTAGCAGATCGGGACTGACTGCGAGCTCTAGTTGACACCTCCTCCGACTGTGCCGACTGGCTCTCTCGTTGAGCCGCTCGAATGTATCGATCTCTCGCTTCGATTGAAGCCTTCGCTATGCTCGAGTTCGAAGTGGAAGAAACCGATTTAGCAGATCGCGACTGACTGCGAGCTCTAGTTGACACCTCCTCCGACTGTGCCCTTTTCTTAAGTCCAGAATCTGTGCCCGATTTCCTAACTGGATCGCGACTTCTCGTTTTCGAAGGGGCTCGATGTTCTGGCTCCCCGTTTTTCGGATAGGCCGGGGGTTTCGACGAAGCCTGACTAGCCGTCGGTGCCATTACGCACGGTTTTAAAAACAAGAACTCAAATTAAAGTAACTTGAACCGATGAACTTGACACTGAATCGTTAGTAGTAGTCCGAACGAATAGTGCATTCCTAAGATTCTATCACCCTCTCGAAATACAGACAAATTTTTCCACCAGCCACAATTAACGCACACTTGACACCTGTGGCTGGCTGTAACTAAATAGCGAAAATTTCCACAGATTCGTTAAATAAACCACGATCCTTTAACCTATCGCACAAATCCATAACCAGAATTCTTCAGGTAAACATTTTTCCGTTTTAGATCCGCTCCTGGTAGGTCACACAAATAATTAATTAGTTTATTTAACTCTCACCAAATGAATCACCTTCGCACGTCGTCCATGTTGTAAATATTTCGCGGCCCCGCTGTCATGACAACGCAATGGCTCCGCCCATAACGTCATAAAATATGTTATAGCGCATTTCTTTGCGTATTTAACTCCACTACTCGTCCTCTGGTAGTGCCAGTCCCAAGCCTGTATAAAGGAGGAGGGCGACGCTAATGATCTCTGTTATCACGCAGTTTCGTTAAACTGAAACTACATGCGCATTTCTTTGCGTGTTTAAAAATCCAGTGAATCGATATTTTTACTCTTGAAACGGAGTTTGTGTGACACAAACTTTGAATCAGAATGTTAAAAATTTTATTGCCGCCATTAGCATTTAAAAATATTAAGCATAAACGGACGGGACTAATATTAAGTGCACAACTGCGTTTGATAGCCTACTGTCCTCCTTCCAAAGTTGGTTCAGACGCGCACATGCCCGATAGCGCATTGGATGTCTGTTGTTACCGAGTTCGAGCCCCCGTTAAACGAATTATCGCCGTTGTATTGCAGGCTGTCTGTTCTGTTAGTAGTTGTTTCAATTGCATAACTGTACACTGTAGGCCTAATCACACTGCGTTTGTCGGTTTGAATTAATAAAGAAAATTATTATTATTATTATTACATACACAGATCTTCGATGTAACTGAGCAGATGTTCGTGAAAGAATAATTATTTCTCAAGGTTCCAACAGAATATTCGGCGGATCTTCGGACACGTCGTACACACTCTACACTCCACGATATACGTCGAGCTCTCTAACCAGTCGGCTACCGGTTATAATTATCCCAATTATGTGTTCATCGCCCATTTCACGCTAGATTCATTCAACATTAATCATTAAACCACCAATTTGTCACGTCTAGGATTAACACCGTCATCACCGCGATCATAATATTCATCACCGTCAGAATTCTGGCACAGGATTATACTTTGCATGATGTTGTTTTTAACGGATTTGTTGGCTAACGTATACAGCGTGATTGTGTGCGTACTGCTTTATTGTGTATTGTGTTCTGAACACAGAGGTCTCCAGTACCAGGTTGCTCATGCGTTGCGTGCAAAAAGTACTCAAGTGTCATCAGCTGTACGGCCACACGTGTGACAATCGCACAGCACAGGCCGATCATTATTAATTTTTTTTATCTCTACGCCACATATTTTCAGCCTGAGGCGCTTTTCATATCGCTGCGCTCACGTACGGCCTATAATTAGGTCTATAATTAGGCCTTTGGGCCCGTATGAAAGTCCAGACCTTTAGACAACAATAATATATTGGACGCATTGATAGACTCAGGAATTTGCGCCTTCTGCGTGAAAACCAACGCGGAATGCGTCGCAGCTTGTATCAACGACACGCTACACGGCCATTTATCATTTCAACACTGGTCGCCGTATGTCGCCACTGCAGCGTTTCTCTCAATATAAACCGCGGTTCTTCGCTAGTCTATCATACATCGTCACTGCAAGCGAAGATACAACATCACCGTGCGTCATCCCGTGCTGGAAACAGAATACTACGTTCGCCATCTAGTGTCAGGTAATCAACTCTAACGAGGAGAATGGTTGGAATTGGAGGAGCGCTGATGCTGTTGTGGAGCATGACGTCACTGGGTACGGCGGTGGATTACACGCCATCTGGCGAAAGAGGAGGAGCGGCTTACAGCAAGCCGTCGTATGGTGGAGGAGGAGGAGGAGGGTCGTATGGGGCTCACGGTCGGGGTGAGCACGGTCGAGGAGGGTACGACGATTCGAAGGAGGAAGAGAAGGAAAGCAAATACTATTATGGCGGACAGTTCAAAGGTCAGTGTCCACTAACAATATATTCTTGCATTTGTAACTGTAATTGTAATTGCAATTACGACGATTTATATAGCGTAGTCGGGTAGCAAGCTAATTCTAGGACGCTTCACAAAACTGCTTACTGTCAGCGCAAATGTTAATGCTCGTAGTTATGTAATAAGTGCATTTATCCATTCGTCCACACATTCGCCCACACACCCAATACACCCCTCTGTCCATTCGTTCTTTAATTAATTAATTAATTAATTAATTCGTTTATTCATTCATTCATCAGTGCCACTAGGCCTACTACTATTACTACCACTACTACTAATAACACTAGCCTACTAATAATAATAATAATGGTTATAATAGTTATATCATAAGGGATCAACTAACTACTAGGCCTACAACAACAACAACAACAACAACAACAACAACAACAACAACAACAACAACAACAACAACAACAACAACAACAACAACAATAATAATAATAATAATAATAATAATAATAATAATAATAATAATAATAATAATAATAATAATAATAATATAGGTAATGACAATGACAATGATAATGATAATGACAATGACGATGAGGATAACAATACATGTAACAATAACAATAATAATATACCCTGAGCAAATATGACCGTTATTGAGTTACCAAACAACTCAGTTTAATCTAAATATTAAAATTCCTTTCTCAGAGAAATGCCAGGGTGATGGTCTGTACTACAAAGACGATGCTACGTTCGTCATGTGCTCCAACGGTTACCCCCACGAGCAGCCCTGCCCTCCTGGCACCAAGACGAGCGGGTCTCCCTCCTACAAGCCCGGCTACTATTACGGTTACACAGACCTGTGTAGCGTCAATCTGGTGGATTACGGTCTCGGACCCGAACACTACGCTCCCAACATCGCCTACGAAGGTGGAAAGGAAGGATCCCATAAGAAGGAATCATCCTACGGTGGTGGAAAGCTGGAAGGAAGCTACGGAAAGAAGGAAACTCTGCAGGAATACAAGGTAAAGATTTTAAAATTTTCGTAAAGGTGTAATAAAGATAGCAAGGTAGCCTAAATGGTAAAAATTCGTAGGCTAAAGGTGTAATAAAGATAGCAAGGTAAATGGTAAAAATGGAATAAAGATAGCAAGGTAAATGGTAAAAATTCGTAAAGGTGTAATAAAGATAGTAAGGTAAATGGTAGAAATTCGTAAAGGTGTAATAAAGATAGCAAGGTAAATGGTAGCAATTCGTAAAGGTGTAATAAAGATAGCAAGGTAAATGGTAAAAATTCGTAAAGGTGTAATAAAGATAGCAAGGTAAATGGTAAAAATTCATAAAGGTATTATAAAGATAAGATAGCAAGGTAAAGGTGAACAATTATTGTAATGGTCTTGGTCTCGGACTCAGTCTAGATACCCTAAGTCTTGGAACTCAACCACGTCTCTGGAACGATCTACTTCCTGAATTCCGCACTTTTTCGGTTCCTCCACCATTGTCGAAAATCATCAACCATCATCTGCCTCAGGCTCCTCTATCCATCAGCCCCAAGGCTTTCCACTCGAAACTAAAGTCTCTCCTTTTCAAGAACTCTTACTGCGCCTCGCCTGATCCTATACCTTTCAATCTTCGACCTAAACGACACCCACCTTAGCAGCTACTCTGACCCCTCTGATCCTCTGGAAACCAGACTCGGACCTCCCTCGGACTACTCTTTGTGGACAACCCCTCTGACTAGACGCAGCGCTCGTGAGTAATCTGGTGCCCTGCGCTTGGCTTTCGAGTGGCGCTTTAGAAGTCTGGGATTACGATTACGATTATGATGGTAAATGTAAAAATTCGTAAAGATAATTAAAGTAGCAAGGTAAAAGTGAAAACCTTGTGTCCCGGTCTTAGTCTGGGTACCCTGCAATCTTGGAACTCCGTTGTCTTGGTCTTGAAGTTTAAAGTTGTAATTTGTAATTGTTATTGTAAGTTAATTGCATACAACGCCGGAAGTTACTAATTAACAAAATTTTGGAGCGCTTTTGGATAGATAATCTTGAAGGGGCGCTATATAAATCTCTGAAATGAATGAATGAATGAAAATTAATAGCAAAAATAACATTCAGATCACTTCCTAACTGCTACTAGCTTACTGTTGACCTAATCAAGATAATGATGAATTCTAGAATGCACTGAGATTGGATTAGATTAGAATAGACTCCTGGGATTAGATCAAATCGTTATTGAATTGTTTCATGTTGGCAGGATAAAGATCTGAACAAGAACTACAACCAAAAGGATGACTACCACAAGTCTGACGTCGCTTACCCGAAACCTGACGTCACCTACCCACACAGTGAGTCCTCGGCTGGCTACCCATCCCCCAACGCCGGCTACGCTCAGAAAGATCACTACTCGTCACCCTCACACGGGGATTATCTAGCCCAGGCCCAGCACGGGAACTACCCCGCCTACGATCGTGGCTACCCCGACTTTGGGGCCTACCCTCCAATGGGACCATACGGCAGTCCGTACAACCAGGATGCTATTTACTAGGAACGATACCACCGCTTTCTATAATTATCATTGGCTTATGAATTAATGACGTATATTATACCTGCGCTATGTTTGCACGGATTAACGATCGACTAGAGACATTTCTTAAACGGCTTGTGGCGCCACGTAGCGACGGGTGTTGAATAAACGACGATGTATAATTTATGCGTTGGTTTCATTCTCTAAAATTAGGATAAATACAATACTATCGAACGTAGAGCAACTGATCTTTAGATCGGTTAATTAAGGCAGCTTCTATAACGCCATATAAAATGAAGCAATGTATCACCAGATGAAGTATATATAATTTGTTAAACGTATCACAAGGGATGAAGAAGTACATTTTAAAGTCAACCCATGATCCAGCCAACTACCACCATACAATGTATTTTATTATATATATAATATATACCTAAATGTAAAAATATCCGAATCGTCCCAGCGTTACAGCGTCAGAGATAGGGCCTATATATACTTATACGAGAGCGCTATATAAATTCAAGAGCCTGGTTCCTTGGTTAGTTTTAGTGCCAAGTTAGCCTGCAGAGGGAGACTTGTCGCCAGAAGAAAGCCTGATGCTACGGTGGATATCGCTGATGATGGTGGGAGGATGGTGCCTGAAGAATTGCTAAATAGTTCGATTCCAGTGTTGGTGTTGCAGTGGTCCAGATAAGAGACAGGATGTGATGATCGAACTGGATCCTACATATTCGTTGAATCGATCCGTTCCAGTTCCGCTCCGCTTTGATCCGGAATGAGGACCTCGATCAAGTAGGACACCTTCTTCGCGGTCATCAAACTGTAGGTGTTGTCAAACTCCACCACGTCTGTGCGCAAAACAGTATAAAAAGAATTACGCAACGTAGTATTACTGTGCAGCGTGCAATCCGCACCGAAGCGCCTCTGGCGGTCAGATGGTATCACGTTTTCTTTAGGATAATCGTAATCGTAATCTCCAAACTTCTAAAGCGCCACTCGAAAGCCAAGCGCAGGGCACCAGCTTATTCACGAGCGCTGACATATTTCCAATTGCACAACTTGAGCCCGTGCTTCGTGCAGCTGCTAGGCTTGTTGGTGGTTTCTCGAAATTTGACCATATCTCGCATTATATGCGTGACGTACTCCGCTGGCTTCCTGTTTCTCAGCGCATGCCATTTAGGATTTCGGTCGGGGTCTGGCGGTGCCACTTCCAGCGCCCCAGCCTAGCCTACTTGCGTGAGTTCTGTTGTCCAAGCTCAGGTTTGATTGCACGTACTCGTCGTTCTGCGACTCGAGGCGAGCTGTTCCCTTTGCGGCACTTCAAAGATGCAACTTCGTGCCTTCCCAGTGCATGTTTGTGCCGACCACGTGGTATAACCTTTCTTCAGATCTGCATGTTCCTTTAGCTAGGGACTCTGCATACACCTTTTACAAGAATGTGAAAACTGTTCTGGCGCTAAATAAGTACTCTGAATGAATAAATAAATATATTTGCGTACACGTTCCGATGTCGTCACACTGGACGATGCCGCAGTCTGGCGCCATCTGGCAATTCCGGATGCTCGGTTCGATTATTTTGATCAGTTCTTCCGTCTTCTCTTTCTTGTCCGTCTTTCGCCGGTAGAGAGCGAAGCCAATGTCCTTATTGTCCGTCCAAAAGTTGTAGCTAAACACGACATAACAAGCATTCTATAGAAGACCCACGACAAAAATTACGTCTTAGAATTCATAAGTCAATTCACTCTTTTTGTATCTAATTTATGAACTCTGTTCAAGTTACTCTTTCGAGCTGTTAAGATGCATCTGTTTAGACCAATAGACCAATGTTCACAGCTCTTTGATAGTAAAATGCGCTAAATAAAAATCCAGATACATGCATATATCTAATATTATAAGTCTTAGTCTGTTTACAATGTCCTTCCGTATGTATGTATCAGAGATGGGTACGATTAGCTAGAACTGCTAATCGATTAGAATTAGAATTAGCTCCTGAAATTTGCTAATCGATTAGAATTAGAATTAGCAAAATCTTTTAGCTAATCGATTAGAATTAGAATGAGCAGCAGCTAATCGATTAGCAATTAGAATTAGATTTAGATAATCGATAGTTCGATACATATATTTGCTTCATGAATTTGTCAAATTGTAATCAGAGCACAAGTTACAACAGCAAGTTGTTGTAGCCTATTACAACATGTAAAACTGCACAACTGCTATGTGTGAGAACAGTCCAAAAGCCAGCAAGCAACACCACATCGGTCAATACATGCTGCAATTATTGACATTGCTACTGCTTAAGTTCACTATTGCATTTTGCAATTAGCATGTCTTGAATCAGTACATCACTTAGCCTACAGCGCCTAGCGTTTACGATATAGCCACAAAACTAAATACGCGTTCTATGGCAGCTGAGGTTGCAGGAACACAATGATGCTGTAGATGAAGAACATGAAGATATGCAAATCTTTCAGTGTTGCATGAACAGAATCATGGTGTAAGAGTAGTACTATCTCTTACACCATGAGCAGAATGGACAGATAACCATGAACAGATCATTGCAGGTTTGAAACAGCCTTCAGATAAATAAGTAGTTAAGGAATTTTTGAAAACGCAATATTAATAAACTCATTCTTAATTAATGCGTGCTTAGCTTAATTTTCACACATCTAATCGATCAGTTAATCGATTTTCGATTAGAATTAGCTGAAAATTGCTAATCGATTAGAATTAGAATTAGCATCAGATGACAGCTAATCGATTAGAATTAGAATTAGCTGTTTGTCTAATCGATTAGCTAATCGATTAGCATCTAATCGATTAGTTACCCATCTCTGGTATGTAACATGTATGTGTATGTATGTTAGATTTGTCCGGCTAAAGGCTCCGAAACGGAACGGTTTAGCGATTTGAAAAATTTACAAAACATTATTACGCAACGTCTAGATCAACGCGACTATTTTCAGTTCGCAATTTTATTTAAACGCCGATATATGGCCATTTTAAATTTCCAACTTTTCGACGAGGCTATGTCTCTTACACCATGGCCATCAGGCCATTTGTCCACGTCACGCATGCTAATTAAATATGCAATCTTACGTCACACATAGCATATAGGTCAACGCTCTGATTCGCAACCAATCACGTTGACCGTTGATTTAACATCAGAAGTGGGGACCACGGGAGAATTTCTAGGTCATCGGACTTAAAGATTCGCCAATGCAACGAAATTTTTAACGAACGTTTTCATTTGAATTTCTATAGATCTCAACCCAACTATATTTCAACTCAAAATTTACTTTAAATTCCGATATTTGGACATTTTAAGTTTCGATGTGGTCATAGTTTCAATGCCATTGAATTCTGGCAAATGCATGGGAGTATATATTACATAGAGTTGATATTAAACAAATTTCAAGCCAGCGCGTAAATTCGCCAGAGGGACACACGAAAAATTTTCACATCGTTAAATTCAAAGTCACAGGCGTTGACGAAGATGCCATTAAATTCAAATACACGGGCGCTGAGGAAAACCCGGGCGAACGCCGGGTAAAAACTGCTAGTATATTATACATGAAGCCGAAACGAAAGCTTCTGCCTTAAGCATAACAAGGGAGTTTTTGCTATTGACGTCAACGGCCTTTGACGCCGTATACAGGCCTAATCCGTCTATGCGAATCGTCTAATTTGGAAATGTACCTTCAATGGGAGATACAATATAATACAACAGTAGTTGATACAATACAACTGTATTTGATACAATAACAATAATACCACTGTATTTGATACAACACAATACAACTGAGGATTTCTAACGCGCTATACCTACTAGGCGTAGGTCACCATTTTATCAAATCGGCGTTTGATATTGCCCTCCTTCCAAAGTTCATAACCGCACGTATGACCATGCGACAGAATATCGATGGCGCTGAGCAATAATTAGGAACTGAACCCATTCAACTGAATACTATTCTAACCTGATGACCGATCCTGGTTGTTTGACCTCGTATTCCACCTGGACTGATGATCCTTGGTTAATGGAGACTTTGGTAAACTTTTCCAGGTCCATGCTGCTGATGACGTTCTTAAGATAGTAGCTCTCCGGAATCGGCCCTCCAATACAGACCTGCATCAAACCAAATCACACGATTTGTCAATTTCATTAGTTTTGTTACTATTACACCACCACCACCACCACCACCACCACCACCACCACCACCACCACCACCACCACCACCACCACCACCACCACCACCACCACAGCTGCTGCTGCTGCTGCTGCTGCTGCTGCTCCTGCTCCTGCTAGTTCTACTGTACTAGGCCTACTATAAGCTTATGTCACTGAAATACTGAATATAGGCTACTGGGCGTCGAGATTTCAGAAAAGTTCGGTTTTTCTCCATAATTATGTTGAAAGACTGCGTACCGGTACGGGCGAAGCAATCTCTCCACGCAGGGGCGTCTATCCCCCCTAAGTCATTGGAGCAACTACCCCCTCCGCTCCCCTTCCAATGGTATGACATTAACAAAATTTGAAATTCCCCCTAATTTCGCAAAGAGGGTCTTCCCCCTATTTCTTGGATGGAGCATTTGATCCAAGGTTTATATGGTGTAGACGCCTCTGTCTACACGCTATGCGTATTTTGATCTTACATGGGCTTTTGGGGTCAGGCTTCATGATGTGGTCCGGGCCACCACTGTCAACCGCATGCTATTCTGTTCCTAGGTAATAGGTATAATGGGGTTTCGCTAGTAAACAGGAACTTGACTCGTTTAGTGCGCTGGTCCGCGATTTGGTACACCTCGGCTTCCTACCCAAATCTTTCCCCACCTTTGAGGAACTTTGTAAAAAAGCTGACCAAGACCTCTTCAGAAACATCTTAAAAATCCAGACCACACCCTCCACGGTCATGACCTACGCCCACGCTCACATAACCGTGTTCTCCCTACAGTTGATTCCCGTATACCCGGCGCGGTTTCCTGGCTATATATAGGCCTAGAATGTTGTACAGTTAGACTTCTGTTTTCTAGTTGACTTTATTTTCTCTACCCTAATTTTACATATCATTATTACATTAAGCTACAAAAGGTACATTGTAATGTAACGCCTGACCTTTGATTTGCAGTGGACTTCACCGTCCGGATCCGTTGCCGTTCCGCCCCAGTAAACAGGCAGCTGATCCGCATCGATGACCTTCAGAAGCGACTCCTTCCAATCACCTACCAATCGATCGATCGATCAACAAATCAATCAATAGCTGAATCGATAATCAATGAATGAGTGAGTGTATCGATTAATAGGTTCTACTGCATAACAGATGAGAAGAGAATCGATTAGCAACGATGGCCTAATTGAGATCACGTAATTGAAATTACTCGAAATCCCGTAATTTCCAATTTGTAATTCAATTACACTTTCCCATGTAGGCCTATCTTGTCATTTGAAATTACATTTAAATTCCAAAGTAATTTGTGATTTGTAATTCAATTACATTTTCCCGAGTAATTTGCCAATCCCTGTCGATTAATAGGTGCTACTGTATAATATCCCAGAAGAGAAGAGTTTTCTGAACTCACGGCCAAGGACTTTGAGCTTTGACCGCGTTTCCTCAGCGATGAACGGCTTTACCAATCCGTAAGCAACGTTGAAGAATCCAGGCACTAAGATAAAACGCAATTTCAAGATTACTGAGACAATTATCGGTTTATTTAACTGCATGGAGACCCTATTGTTGGTTGGATATATAGTCTAATCTGGAAGAGGAAGAGGAAGAGGAAGAGGAGGAGGAGGAGGAGGAGGAGGAGGAGGAGGAGGAGGAGGAGGAGGAAGAGGACGAGGAAGAGGAAGAGGAAGAGGAAGAGGAAGAGGAAGAGGAAGAGGAAGAGGAAGAGGAAGAGGAAGAGGAGGAGGAGGAGGAGGAGGAGGAGGAGGAGGGAGAGGAGGAGGAGGAGGAGGAGGGAGGAGAGGGAGAGGGAGAGGGAGAGGGAGAGGGAGAGGGAGAGGGAGAGGGAGAGGGAGAGGGAGAGGAAGAGGAAGAGGAGGAGGAGGAGGAGGAGGAGGAGGAGGAGGGAGGGAGAGGAAGAGGGAGAGGGAGAGGGAGAGGGAGAGGGAGAGGGAGAGGGAGAGGAAGAGGAAGAGGAAGAGGAAGAGGAAGAAGAAGAAGAAGAAGAAGAAGAAGAAGAAGAAGAAGAAGAAGAAGAAGAAAGAAGAGGAAGAGGAAGAGGAAGAGGAAGAGGAAGAGGAAGAGGAAGAGGAAGAGGAAGAGGAAGAGGAAGAGGAAGAGGAAGAGGAAGAGGAAGAGGAAGAGGAAGAGGAAGAAGAAGAAGAAGAAGAAGAAGAAGAAGAAGAAGAAGAAGAAGAAGAAGAAGAAGAAGAAGAAGAAGAAGAAGAAGAAGAAGAAGAAGAAGAAAACAGTCTGTTGCTGTTTGTATCGTTAGCTATCAGCGCTGCAGACTTATTAAAAACTTAAGCCAAACTGAAAGAATCTTAGCAAAACAAACGTTAGGAAAATGTTCATTATTATATATACAGCAAGAGTTACGCTACCATTGATGATGTAGCCACAGTGCAGCCTTTCCGGATAGTTTGCTTCAACGATCTGGAGAAGTTCCAGATAGACTTCCGCGGCTGAAAGTAGTTCACAATATCAACCGTGTGCTGTTACAGTAGGCCTATCGCTATTCCATTTCTTGTATACCTAAACGTATAGGGGGGGGGGGACGGCCCGTGGCGCATTGGATAAGATCTGGCACAGAGACCGAGAGGTACCGAGTTCGAGCCCCCGTTGGGCGGATATGCTTTGTAGGCTGCTATTAGCGCCGTTGTATTGCAAGCTGTCTGTTCTGTTAGTAGTTAAAATTTCAATTGCATAACATGTAAATGTACAGCACAGTGCGTTTGTCAGGCGCTTATTAAAGAAAAGATATTATATTATTATTATTATTATTAAACGATTTTTAATTCAATAGTTTGCAAAATTAGGTGTTACTCAAATCTTCAACGTCATGACCAGTTTAAAATAGACTGTTTTCTAACGAAATTTTATTTTACTTGACCAGTTTAAATTATACTGTTTTGTAGCGAATTTAATCTACTTTATTTTATTTTTTCCTGAAAATTTTTAATTTAATTAGGCCTATTACTGTTATCATCGTCGTCGTCATATACGAGTAGTTGACGTTATTTTCATACCTGGTCTATAAATGTGTTTCAGGCTCAGTCCTTCCATGTCGAATATGTAAACGGTTTTAGTTATTTTTCGGCCAAACTACAATAGACGTAGAATACCAAACGTTACTGTTGGACTACAATATTAAACTAAATTTATTAAATTCAACTCGTCAAAAGGTTAGCATTGCAGTAGCGAAGTAGAGACAGTCTCCATAAATAGCAAGTTGTATCAATTCAGCGCTATACAAATCCAATGGGTTACATGAGTCGATCTATCTATGGATCTATGACTTAGGCCCATGGAGATGTATAATATATAAATATATCACTAGGGCGATCGTCTGCTATCTATGGTGAGGCTTTGACCCTGTGGCCGCTCTGAACGGCCTTGACCCTGTGGCCGCTCAAAATGGGGAAACGATCGAAGTTAAATTGTGTAGCGTGTGGATGCAGCAACTTATTAAAGCCAGAAAACAAGGCCGCTGGAATATTATTTCATCGATAAGTTGTAATTTTGTGTCTGTTGTACTTTTTGCCAGGCGTAAGCTTCGAAAAGAAATTAAACAGTCTCGCTTAAGCTTGACTGCGTCCATGAATTTCAACCAATCAAAACGCGTCATTTCAATTTCCATTAACTGCCGAACTCTCGTTAAGGTGTTATTATA
>JACEVL010000119.1:1495250-1515250 GCA_020284085.1 Aporrectodea caliginosa | reverse complement strand
TCAAAATATACCTGCAATTTCCGATTCGAATATAGTCCGATAATATCGATGGGTAAATGGTATCTCTGTAGAAACCTCTGTGAAAACAAATCAGATAGATCTATAAAGAAGTCCCTAAGATCGCCAAGACAATAATGCTCTACAATTTCACCCTCCCCGATTAAGACTCGATGAATTTTATACCAAGAATGTTATATTGAAACATGTACTAATTAACAAAACCATAAGCTATGTAGAAACAAGTTACCATAGGCCTACTGTCAACTGTTATTGTTCACCTACAGCGTTTTGCCTCTTGTCTTGTGGAAATAAACGAATATACATTACATGCATACAATCTACTACTGCATGCAGGTCAGTATCTAGGTTCCAGAAACCAAAGTCTCGAGCTTTCGTTTGAAGTTCGATTTTGAACTCTCATAATTATCTTAATTGCATGAGATGGTATGTAGAGCAATGACTGATAATGGGATAGTCATTTATTGTGTTATTCGCTTTCCATAACGACAATATCGGCCAACCATCTTGATGTAGAGACCAGAGACTGTAGGCGAGATAATAATCTGGCCTATCGTGTCTATGTAAATATTATTTATAGACATCGCGGTTATTAACAGATTACAGATGGGAGCAAAGACTATGAATATGGTTTCACGCCAAAGACTATGAAGAGAGATTCGCGTCAAAGACTATAATAATAAATAATAATATTTTCGTTTATTGCAAAAATCCGGTTGACAATCCGCAACCGGTTACAGTGTACAATTATGCAATTCAAACAATTCACAAGAACACAAATGACAGAAGACATAAATCTTAACTACTAACACAACAGACAGCCTGCAATACACGGCGCTAATAGCAGCCTACAAAGCATATCCGCCCTACGGGACTCGAAATCGGTACCTCTCGCTCTCTATGCCAGTGTGTTATCCAATGCACTATCGGGCAGGTTCACGCAGAAGGTTAAAGATGCTAAAAACTATAATATATATTTATCCTTTATTGAAACGTATTAGGCCTATATAATGGAATTATAACGCCATAGACTTGGATGTTATAAGACTCTTAATAGGTAGGTGATTGGTATAGGCTACTGTATTGGAATACATCCAAGCGAGAGGCTTCACATAGTCTGTTACAGTAGTTGAATGATGCTCTAGCTGAAAATCTTGCAAGTTGCAACAAGTAACAATAGCCTAACTAATAATATATATGATGGTAATAATAATAATAATAATAAAAGTAGTAGTAGTAGTAGTGGTGGTGGTGGTGGTGGTGGTGGTGGTGGTGATGATGATGATGATGATGATGATGATGATGATGATGATGATGCAAGAGGAGGAGGACGAGGAGAAGGAGGAGGATAATAAAACGAACATTTTATTTATCCGGAGCGTTTTTCAAATCCCAAGGGATCATGATACATGTATACCTCCAGAATAAAACACTAATGATGGCAGTTATAACAACAACAATTACAATAATAATACAATTATTATTAGATTTTTCCGCCCGAGGTAGAAAAGATCCCTCAGGATCGAAGAAACTATACAACTGTGTTAAAGGTTCTCGTCCCCACGTGCTTATTAAAAGTGCCTCTGAATGCCACTGCATTAAAGCGCTATACTCTATCGGTTTGGATTGTACTCTATCGGTTTCGATTGTACTCTATCGGTTTGGATTGTACTCTATCGGTTTGGATTGTACTCTATCGGTTTCGATTGTACACTATCGGCAGGGCTTGTACTCTATCGGTTTGGCTTGTACTCTATCGGTTTGGCTTTGATACTCTATCGGTTTGGCTGGTACTCTATCGGTTTGGATTGTACTCTATCGGTTTGGCTTGTACTCTATCGGTTTGGCTTGTACTCTATCGGTTTGGCTTGTACTCTATCGGTTTGGCTTGTACTCTATCGGTTTGGCTTGTACTCTATCGGTTTGGCTTGTACTCTATCGGTTTGGCTTGTACTCTATCGGTTTGGCTTGTACTCTATCGGTTTGCTTGTACTCTATCGGTTTGGCTTGTACTCTAACGGTTTGGCTGGTACTATCGGTTTCTTAGTCGGTTTGGCTTGTACTCTAACGGTTTGGCTGGTACTCTATCGGTTTGGCTCGTACTCTAACGGTTTGGCTTGTGCATTCTATCGGTTTGGCTTGTACTCTATCGGTTTGGTTTGTACTCTATCGGTTTGGCTTGTACTTCTATCCAGTTTGGCTTGCACTCGGTCTTGGCCATCGGTTTGGCTGGTACTCTATCGGTTTTGCTTGCACTCTATCGGTTTGGCTGGCACTCTATCGGTTTCTGGCTGGTACTCTATCGGTTTGGCTTGGCTCTATCCGTTTATTTTGTTTGGCTTGTACTCTATCGGTTTGGCTTGTACTCTATCGGTTTGGCTGGTACTCTATCGGTTTGGCTTGTACTTTATCGGTCTTGGCTTGCACTCTATCGGTTTGGCTTGTACTCTATCGGTTTGGCTTAGTACTTAAACCTGTTTGGCTTGTACTCTATCGGTTTGGCTTGTACTCTATCGGTTTGGCTTGTACTTTAATCGGTTTGGCTTGTACTCAACGGCATCGGCTTTGGCTTGTACTCTATCGGTTTGGGCCTGCTCTGCACTCTATTTGGTTTGGCTGGTACTGTCATCGGTTTGGCTTTTGTACTCTATCGGTTTGGCTTGTACTTCTATCGGTTCTGGCTTGTACTCTATCGGTTTGGCTTGTACTTCATCGGTCTGGAATTGTACCTCTATCGGTTCTGGCTTGTACTCTATCGGTTTGGCTTGTACTCTATCGGTTTGGCTTGTACTCTATCGGTTTGGCTTGTACTCTATCGGTTTGGCTTGGTACTCTATTCGTTCTATCGGTTTGGCTTGTACTTACGGTATTGAACGGTTTGGCTTGTACTCTATCGGTTTGGCTTGTACTCTATCGGTTTGGCTTGTACTCTATCGGTTTGGCTTGTACTCTATCGGTTTGGCTTGTACTCTATCTAGTTTGGCTTGTACTCTATCGGTTTGGCTTGTACTCTATCGGTTTGGCTGGTACTAACTATCGGTTTGGCTTGTACTCCCATCGGTTTGGCTTGTACTCTATCGGCTTGGCTTGTACTCTATATCGGTTTGGCTTGTACTCTACCGGTTTTGGCCTACCTGTACTCTATCGGGTTTGGACTGTACTCTATCGGTTTGGCCTGTACTCTATCGGTTTTACCTGCTTGTACTCTATCGGCTTGGCTTGTACTCTAATCGGTTTGGCTTGTACTCTATCGGTTTGGCAAACTTCATCGGTTTGGATTGTACTCTATCGGTTTAGCAATGGTACTCTATCGGTTTGGCTTGTACTCTATCGGTTTGGCTTGTACTCTATCGGTTTGGCTTTCTTGTACTCTATCGGTTTGGCTTGTACTCTATCGGTTTGGCTTGTACTCTAATCGGTTTGGCTTGTGCTCTATCGGTTTGGCTTGTACTTTATCGGTTTGGCTTGTACTCTATCGGGTTGGCAAGCCAAACGGTCTATCGGCTTGGCTTGTACTCTATCGGTTTGGCTTGTACTCTATCGATTTGGGCTTGTACTCTAACGGTTTGGATTGTACTCTAATGGTTTGGCTTTGTACTCTATCGGTTTGGCTTGTACTCTATCGGTTTGGCTTGTACTCTATCGGTTTGGCTTCTGTACTTTATCGGTTTGGCGTTTGGTTGTACTCTATCGGTTTGGCTTGTACTTCTATCGGTTTGGCTTGTACTCTATCGGTTTGGCTTGTACTCTTACTATCGGTTTGGCTTGTACTCTACTATCGGTTTGGCTTGTACTCTATCGGTTTGGCTTTAGTCTTGTACTCTATCGGTTTGGCTTGTACTCTATCGGTTTGGCTTGTACTCTATCGGTTTCGCTTGTACTCTATCGGTTTGGCTGGTACTCTATCGGTTTGGCTTGTACTCTATCGGTTTGGATTCGTACTCTATCGGTTTGGCTTGTACTCTATCGGTTTGGCTTGTACTCTATCGGTTTCTGCTTGTACTCTATCGGTTTGGCTTGTACTCTAATGGTTTGGCTTGTACTCTATCGGTTTGGCTTGTACTCTATCGGTTTGGCTTGTACTCTATCGGTTTGGCTTGTACTCTATCGGTTTGGCTTGTACTCTATCAGTTTGGCTTGTACTCTATCGGTTTGGCTTGTACTCTATACGGTTTGGCTTGTACTCTATCGGTTTGGCTTGTACTCTATCGGTTTGGCTTGTACTCTATCGGTTTGGCTTGTACTCTCTATCGGTTTGGCTTGGCTTGTACTCTATCGGTTTGGCTTGTACTCTATCGGTTTGGCTTGTACTCTATCGGTTTTGTTTACCTGGCTTGTACTCTATCGGTTTGGCTTGTACTCTATCGGTTTCCTGGCTTGTACTTCTATCGGTTTGGCTTGTACTCTATCGGTTTGGCTTGTACTCTATCGGTTTGGCTTGTACTCTATCGGTTTGGCTTGTACTCTATCGGTTTGGCTTGTACTCTATCGGTTTGGCTTGTACTCTATTTGGTTTGGAAACTTGTACTCTTATCGGTTTGGCTTGTACTCTATCGGTTTGGCTTGCACTCTATCGGTTTGGCTTGTACTCTATCGGCTTGGCTTGTACTTCATCGGTTTGGCTTGTACTTCTATCGGTTTGGCTTGTAATTCTCTTATTGGTTTGTAATCTGTACTCTATCGGTTTGGCTTGTACTTTATCGGTTTGGCTTGTACTCTATCGGCTTGGCTTGTACTCTATCGGTTTGGCTTGTACTCTATCATCAATTTGGTTTGGCTGGTACTCTCATCGGTTTGGCTTGTACTCTATCGGTTTGGCTTGTACTCTATCGGTTTGGCTTGCACTCTATCGGGGTTTGGCTTGTACTTATCGGTTTGGCTTGTACTCTATCGGTTTGCTGTACCTATAACGGTTTGGCTTGTACTCTATCGGTTTGGCTTGTACTCTATCGGTTTGGCTTGTACTCTATCGGTTTGGCTTGTACTCTATCGGTTTGGCTTGTACTCTATCGGTTTGGCTTGTACTCTATCTGGTTTGGCTTGTACTCTACCAGTTTCATTTGGCTTGTACTCTATCGGTTTGGCTTGCACTCTATCGGCTTGGCTTGTACTCTATCGGTTTGGCTTGTACTCTATCGGTTTGGCTTGTACTCTATCGGTTTGGCTTGTACTTTCATCGGTTTGGCTTGTACTTATCAGTTTCCAGCTTGTACTCTAAATTTGGCTTGTACTCTATTTTTGGGCTGTACTCTATCGGTTTGAAACTTGTACTCCATCGGTTTGGCTTGTACTCATCGGTTTGGCTTGTACTCTATCGGTTTGGCCTGTACTCTAATGGTTTGGCTTGTACTTGCTATCGGTTTGGCTTGTACTCTATCGGTTTGGGCATGTACTCTATCGGTTTGGCTTGTACTCTATCGGTTTGGCTTGTACTCTATCGGTTTGGCTTCTGTACTCTATCGGTTTGGCTTGTACTCTATCGGTTTGGCTTGTACTCTATCGGTTTGGCTTGTACTCTATCGGTTTGGCTCTGGCTTGTACTTCTATCGGTTTGGCTTGTACTCTATCGGTTTGGCTTGGTACTCTATCGGTTTGGCTTGTACTCTATCGGTTTGGCTTGTACTCTATCGGTTTTGGCTTGTACTCTATCGGTTTGGCTTGTACTCTATCGGTTTGGCTTGTACTCTATCGGTTTGGCTTGTACTCTCGGTTTGGCTTGTACACTATCGGTTTGGCTTGTACTCTATCGGTTTGGCTTGTACTCTATCGGTTTGGCTTGTACTCCCTCGGTTTGGCTTGTACTCTATCGGTTTGGCTTGTACCCTATCGGTTTGGCTTGTACTCTATCGGTTTGGCTTGTACTCTATCGGTTTGGCTACTGTGTACTTTATTGGTTTGGCTTGTACTCTATCGGTTTGGCTTGTACTCTAACGGGCCTGGCTTGTACCTATCGGTTTGGCTTGTACCTATCGGTTTGGCTTGTACTCTCTATCGGTTTGGCTTGTACTCTATCGGTTTGGCTTGTACTCTATCGGTTTGGCTTGTACTCTATCGGTTTGGCTTGTACTCTATCGGTTTGGCTTGTACTCTATCGGTTTGGCTTCTACTCTATTAGGCTTGGCTTGTACTCTATCGGCTTGGCTTTACTCTATCGGTTTGGCTTGTACTCTATCGGTTTGGCTTGTACTCTATCGGTTTGGGCTTGTACTCTATCGGTTTGGCTTGTACTCTATCGGTTTGGCTTGTACTCTATCGGTTTGGCTTTGTACTCTATCGGTTTGGCTTGTACTCTATCGGTTTGGCTTGTACTCTATCGGTTTGGCTTGTACTCTATCGGTTTGGCTTGTACTCTATCGGTTTGGCTTGTACTCTATCGGTTTGGCTTGTACTCTATCGGTTTGGCTTGTACTCTATCGGTTTGGCTTGTACTCTATCGGTTTGGCTTGTACTCTATCGGTTTGGCTTGTACTCTATCGGTTTGGCTTGTACTCTATCGGTTTGGCTTTGTACTCTATCGGTTTGGCTTGTACTCTATCGGTTTGGCTTGTACTCTATCGGTTTGGCTTGTACTCTATCGGTTTGGCTTGTACTCTATCGGTTTGGCTTGTACTCTATCGGTTTGGCTTGTACTCTATCGGTTTGGCTTGTACTCTATCGGTTTGGCTTGTACTCTATCGGTTTGGCTTGTACTCTATCGGTTTGGCTTGTACTCTATCGGTTTGGCTTGTACTCTATCGGTTTGGCTTGTACTCTATCGGTTTGGCTTGTACTCTATCGGTTTGGCTTGCACTCTATCGGTTTGGCTTGTACCCTATCGGTTTGGCTTGTACTCTATCGGTTTGGCTTGTACTCTATCGGTTTGGCTTGTACTCTATCGGTTTGGCTTGTACTCTATCGGTTTGGCTTGTACTCTATCGGTTTGGCTTGTACTCTATCGGTTTGGCTTGTACTATCGGTTTGGCTTTGTACTCTATCGGTTTGGCTTGTACTCTATCGGTTTGGCTTGTACTCTATCGGTTTGGCTTGTACTCTATCGGTTTGGCTTGTACTCTATCGGTTTGGCTTGTACTCTATCGGTTTGGCTTGTACTCTATCGGTTTGGTTTGTACTCTATCGGTTTGGCTGGTACTCTATCGGTTTGGCTTGTACTCTATCGGTTTGGCTTTGTACTCTATCGGTTTGGCTTGTACTCTATCGGTTTGGCTTGTACTCTATCGGTTTGGCTTGTACTCTATCGGTTTGGCTTGTACTCTATCGGTTTGGCTTGTACTCTATCGGTTTGGCTTGTACTCTATCGGTTTGGCTTGTACTTCATCGGTTTGGCATGCACTCTATCGGTTTGGCTTTGTACTCTATCGGTTTGGCTTGTACTCTATCGGTTTGGCTTGTACTCTATCGGTTTGGCTTGGTACTCTATCGGTTTGGCTTGTACTCTATCGGTTTGGCTTGTACTCTATCGGTTTGGCTTGGTACTCTATCGGTTTGGCTTGTACTCTATCGGGTTTGGCTTGTACTCTATCGGTTTGGCTTGTACTCTATCGGTTTGGCTTGTACTCTATCGGTTTGGCTTGTACTTCTATCGGTTTGGCTTGTACTCTATCGGTTTGGCTTGTACTCTATCGGTTTGGCTTGTACTCTATCGGTTTGGCTTGTACTCTATCGGTTTGGCTTGTACTCTATCGGTTTGGCTTGTACTCTATCGGTTTGGCTTGTACTCTATCGGTTTGGCTTGTACTCTATCGGTTTGGCTTGTACTCTATCGGTTTGGCTTGTACTCTATCGGTTTGGCTTGTACTCTATTGGTTTGGCTTGTACTCTATCGGTTTGGCTTGTACTCTCTATCGGTTTGGGCTTGTACTCTATCGGTTTGGCTTGTACTCTATCGGTTTGGCTTGTACTCTATCGGTTTGGCTTGTACTCTATCGGTTTGGCTTGTACTCTAACGGTTTGGCTTGTACTCTATCGGTTTGATTGTACTCTATCGGTTTGGCTTGTACTCTATCGGTTTGGCTTGTACTCTATCGGTTTGGCTTGTACTCTATCGGTTTGGCTTGTACTCTATCGGTTTGGCTTGTACTCTATCGGTTTGGCTTGTACTCTATCGGTTTGGCTTGTACTCTATCGGTTTGGCTTGTACTCTATCGGTTTGGCTTGTACTCTATCGGTTTGGCTTGTACTCTATCGGTTTTGGCTTGCTCTATCGGTTTTGGTTGTACTCTATCGGTTTGGCTTGTACTCTATCGGTTTGGCTTGTACTCTATCGGTTTGGCTTGTACTCTATCGGTTTGGCTTGTACTCTATCGGTTTGGCTTGGTACCTCTATCGGTTTGGCTTGTACTCTATCGGCTTGGCTTTGTACTCTATCGGTTTGGCTTGTACTCTATCGGTTTGGCTGCGTTACTCTATCGGTTTTACTCTTGTACTGTATCGGTTTGGCTTGTACTCTATCGGTTTGGCTTGGCCTCATCGGTTGTACTCTATCGGTTTGGCTTGTACTCTATCGGTTTGGCTCGTACTCTATCGGTTTGGCTTGTACTCTATCGGTTTGGCTTGTACTCTATCGGTTTGGCTTGTACTCTATCGGTTTGGCTTGTACTCTATCGGTTTGGCTTGTACTCTATCGGTTTGGCTTCTACTCTATCGGTTTGGCTTGTACTCTATCGGTTTGGCTTGTACTCTATCGGTTTGGCTGGTACTCTCTATCGGTTGGCTTGTACTCTATCGGTTTGGCTTGTACTCTCTATCGGTTTTGGTTTGGCTTAACAACTTCTATCGGTTTGGATTGTACTCATCGGTTTGGCTTACGGCCTCTATCGGTTTGGCTTATACTCTATCGGTTTGGCTTGTACTCTATCGGTTTGGTTACTTGTACTCTCTATCGGTTTGGCTTGTACTCTATCGGTTTTGGTTGTGACCTGTACTCTAACGGTTTGGCTTGTGCTCTATCGGTTGGCTCTATCAGTTTGTTTTACTCTATCGGTTTGGCTGGTACTCTATCGATTTTGCTTCGGTTCGACACAATATCGGCTTGGCTTTGTACTCTATCGGTTTTTATCAGCAGCGTACTCTATCGGTTTGCAGCTTGTACTCTAACGGTTTGTAACGTACTCCATCGGTTTGGTTTGCTCGCGCCTATCGGTTTGGCTTGTACACTATCGGTTTGGCTTGTACTCTATCGGTTTGGCTTGTACTCTATCGGTTGGGCGTGTACTCTAACGGTTTGGCTTGTACTCTATCGGTTTGGCTTGAACTCTATCGAATTGGCTTGTACTCTATCGTTTTGGCTCGCACTCTATCGGTTTGGCTGGTTCTCTAACGGTTTGGCTGGTACTCTATCGGTTTGGCTTGTACTCTATCGGTTTGGCTTGTTCTCTATCGGTTTGGCTTGTACTCTATCGGTTTGGCGTGTAAATCTATCGGTTCGGCTTGTACTCCATCGGTTTGGCGTACTCTATCGGTTTGGTGCGTACTCTTTCGGTTTGGCCTCTACGGCTTGGCTTGCGCTATCAGTTTGGTTGGTTTGGCTGAACGGTTTGGCGTGTACACTAACAGTTTGAATTCTTCCCCTATCCGGTTCGGCTGGTACTCCTATCGGTTTGGCTTGTACTCTATCAGCTGCTTTGTACACTAACGGCTTGGCTTGTACACTATCGGTTTGCCTCGCACACTATCGGTTTTGGGTTTGCACTTCTAACGGTTTGGATTGAACTCTATCTAATGGTCCGGCTTGTACTCTATCGGTGTGCCTTGTGCTATATCGTTTTGGCTTGTACTCTATCGGTTTGGTTTGTACTTTCTCAGTTTGGCTGGTACTCTATCGGGTTGGCTGGTACTCTAACGGTTTTGGTTGTACTCTCTCGGTTTGGTTGGAACTATATCAGTTTGAATTGCACTCTTTCGGTTTGGCTTAATACTCGATCCGTCTGGCTTGTACACTATTGGTTTGCCTCGCACTCTATCGTTTTGGCTGGTACTCTAACGGTTTGGTTGGTACTTTATCGGTTTGGCTTGTACTCTATCGGGTTGGCGTGGACTCTATCGGTTTAACTTGTACTCTATCGGTCTTGGCTGGTACTCTATTTGCTTGGTTTTGGCACGGTTTCGGTACTATCGGTTTCGCTGGTACTCTAGCAGTAAGTTCTTTGGTACTCTACCGGTTTCTGGTTTCTTGTACACTAACGATTTGACTTTTACTCTGTCGGTTTAGCTTGTACTCTATTGGTGTGGCGTGTACACTATTCGTTTGTCTTGTTCTTGTACTATCGGCTTAGCTTGTACTCTATCGGTTTTGGCTTGTACTCTATCGGTTTGGCTTGTACTCTATCGGTTTGGCTTCTCTATCGGTTTGGCTTTACTCTATCGGTTTGGCTTGTACTCTCGGTTTTGGCTTGTACTCCATCGGTTTTGGCTTGTACTCTATCCGGTTTGTTTTGTACTCTATCGGTTGGGCCTCTTACTCTATCGTTTTGGTTTGTACTCTATCGGTTTTGGTTTTGTACTCTATCGGTGTGCACATGGAGCATTGGCTCTTTCACCATTTAACTCAAAGTCGATATCTGTTTTGGATGTGTATGAATTGTTAGCTGCCGTTAATCGAAAGAGCTTATGTGAAGTGTTTGCACAACAACGGCGTGTGTTATGAAATTTAATAACTTTCTGCGAATCTGTTTAAGTGTATCAGCTGTAGCTTGTGTCTGTACAGGCGCCATGATAGAAGGTTTAGTAAGACGAAGAGTTTAGCCTAGTGTTATAGTGCATATACGAAGAAACAAATATAAGTGAATAAAATTTTAATGAAATGGACGTCGACTTGGATGTTCAGAACAAGACAATCGTATGCATTGTAGAATACTAAACCATGTATATTCGGGCGATTGCGAGAACACTTTCGCCACACAATGGGTAATTATCCAAAATGTCAGCCCATCTTGAACAGGTTATGACGTGGGCGCACTGCAACACCAGAATTTCTACACTATTCGATTTGCAATTTCTACAAATCATAGCTGTTTTAAACGTTTCATTCACCGTCTTAATAGTTAATAGACGATATTTCATTGATTTCTCTTCCTTTCGCACAGCGTCTGCCATGCAAATTTCACATATACAACCAGAATTTCCACACACGTCGAAATGACAGGGCTGCATACCAATCAGTTCAGTTGTGTTTAATATATGCTCGTCAGCCCCATCTATTTCGTCTACACCGATATGGCAATTATCGTTTGACTGTTGCTCACACAACAGGCCAAGCTCCACCATGTCTTGCTTAAAACACATTTTTCCGCACAGTTTGAGAAAAGTAGCGAATTTTTGACAACTCGAAGTATAATGATCTTTAGATTACGAAATTACAGCTTTGAATCGACTCTCAAAGAAGTGAGTGCTCAAGTTGCAAATTTAAAATGCCACTCTACACTCAAAACATGAAACATATGGCAAAGGTTGCCATCATTCTATATTCACACCTTTGCAACGCCATCTTTCTGAGTTGATTGTTTCTGTAATGCACATTTCAATGCTTCTGATTCTCATCCCTCAGTTCCCATCTTTCTGAGTTGAACGTTTAAATGAGCTTTAGAGAATTTCACGATTGATACTCTGTTTGCAGTATAAACTCCAAAATTATAAGACTTGGACATGTTCCGATTAGAATGTATACGAGGGCCATATATATTTGTAAGCTCTTTAAAAAATTTCAACTAGCATGCTCGTCTTTCCATTTCTGTTGTATCGAACAGACGAATAAATGTTTAGTCAAAGTGATGCTATAGCGCCATAGTGTGAAAGCGACATGGTAGCCCATGAATAGTTGTAAGATGAGGGAAGGGCCCAGCCGCCGCCGCCGCCGCCGCCGCCGCCGCCGCCGCCGCCGCCGCCGCCGCCGCTTCCGTAACATAGTGGCAGCTCCGCTGCCACTCTAATATCTGCTGCTGCTGCCTCTGTTGCTGTATCCTTCCCATGATTCCCATCCCATCCGAATCCGACGGAACGACGACATCCATAAATTGTTCCACCTCGGAAAATACGGGCCTCATAAATTATTTCCTTTGGACGGTCACCAACACACACTATACGCCTCATCCAAATGCCACACGTTGACGGAGGAAGACCCAGCTTGTATATATATATATATATATATACATATATATATACATATATATATACATATATATACATATATATATACACATATATATACATATATATATACTAGGGTGGTTCACAAAAACAAAGTTCAAGCTAGAAACCAGGGCACCCTCTCAGTTTGTTAGACCTGTCAATAGTATTATTGAGATAAAATTTCAGCATCTTATTCCAACTGGAAGATGGTGCTCAATGACACAGAAATATTACCATATAGTAGCATTAGCGGTAAATCTTGATGTCGTATAACTTGGTCAACAACTCAACATTTGTTATGGAGATGAGCTTCAAATAGTTTCTGTTGTGTCATACTTACTTACTTACTTACTTACTTACTTGCTTACTTACTTACTTACTTACTTACTTACTTACTGGTATTTTTCAACAAAGTGTAAAGTTCTTGTTGATGGTCATGGTGTTCACTTCCTGTGTTTTTGGCAGACATGTTTTCAGAAGTGAAATTTCAAATTTAACATTTTGGAAAATGAAATTTAAGAGCTCATATTTAACACAAGTTTTAACTCTTCGGTGTGCCCAAATTAGCCTCTGGGACAGAACACAATGAATCCATGGACATTCATAATCTTCTGGAGTTGTGGAAACTCACTGACAAGGTTCAAACCTTGAGCTTTGATATCTGTCAACACGGAGCTCTTCAACGGAGTGTGCGTTCTGCTGGAAGACAAGATAGGTCGAGAGCTCCTGTGGTTGGCCTGCCGTCACTATGTGATGATTTTAGCCAAAGTATTCACCTTGTGCTGCGGTCCATCTAATTCACCACATATTCCAATCTTCCAGACATATAAAGCTGCTTGGGAAAGTGTGATACAGGACTGCAATCCGGGACTGAACCCTATCATGCAACAGCACTCAGTTTTCTCAAGAAGTTTAATTAAAGAAAATCAGATTCAGAGATCAGAGATGACTACCAAGAACTCATCGAGCTGAAAATGGTTGTCTTGGAAGTTAGCCTTCAATAATTCACTGGAGAGCCCTAGGCCAATTCAACATGCAAGTTGGATGGCCAAGTTACTGTATGCCATCAAAATCTACCCTTTTCGTGATCAACGTGGTGTATTCAATCTAACGAATGAGGAAGAAACTCAGATTCATCGATTTGTGCAGTTTCGTTGCCCTTCTTTACACAAAGGCATGAACAAAAGCCTCACTTGCTGCTGAAGCTCCAGGACAAGATCTGTCACTTTGGATTAATCTAGGAAAATATGAGTCAGTTGACCCCGAGATCAGCGTTGCTGCCAGGAAGGCCCTAGAAACCACTAGTGGTACCTTTCAGATGATGCTGTAGGTCTGGCACTGTTCTCAAGACCAACTTCCAGTAACAGATAAGGTGAATATTGTTCACAGAGTAACTGCAAAGCCTGGTGAAAGGAAGGTGAGAGGTGATGCTACGGTACTGAAGGAGGTGGCTTGCTTGGGTGATTTTGCAACCCAGTGAAAACTGACACTGCTGTCGCACCTGAAGATTAGTGATTACTTTCTTACACTTCCACAGAAGAAATGGATCGAGAATGAGGATTGCAAACAAAATAGAGAGAGAATTCAGCAGTTGAGAGTGGTAAACGACACGAGTAGGTTACAATACCCCATTAGTAATCCCAATTACTATAGCCCAGTAGTAACCCCAATTACTAACTCCCAGTAGTGGTGCCACACCCGGCCGCAAGTGCTTGCCCTGTCCCATTGCTTATAGATTGGTGGGACGACATCTCGCGGCGGCGGCGAAGAAGAAGAAGATTGTGGCGCCTCCTTTCGACCGCCGCCGCAGTCGTTGTTGTTGCTGTGTATCTTCTGTCGTCGTTCGTCGTTTGTCGTCGTCAGATGTCGCCAGTCGTCTAATCCACGTGACCATCGACCGGAATATTCGCTCTCTCTCTCTCTCTCTCTCTCTCTCTCTCTCTCTCTCTCTCTCTCTCTCTCTCTCTCTCTCTCTCTCTCTCTCTCTCTCTCTCTCTCTCTCTCTCTCTCTCTCTCTCTCTCTCTCTCTTTTCTCTCTGTTCCCTGATTTCGTAATTTGACGAGATCTCCTACATAAATTCACAAGAAACAGATTCCTACTACTCCTTTCCCTCCTCCTCCTTGTCTTCCATCTTCACCTTCTCTTATACCTCTTCCTTCTCCTGATTCATGTCCTCCTCCCTCTTATCCTCTTCCATCTTCACCTCCTAATTCACCTCTTCCTCCTCCTCTACTTCCTTATTGTCCTCCTCCTTATCCTCCTTCTCCTTCTCCTTCTCCTCTAATCCTCTTCCATCTTCACCTCCAACTTAACCTCTTCCTCCTCGTCCTCCTTCATGTCCTTCTCCTCCTCCTCTTCCATCTCATTCGCCTCTTTCTCCTCCACCTCCCCTTTTATCCTCTTCCATAGCCTCTTCTTCCTCGTCCACTTCTTCCTCCACTTCCTTCCATTCTTCCTTCTTCTTCTCCATCTTTTATTCCTTCTCTTCTTCTGCTTTTTCTTTCTCTCGTTTTCCACTTCCTCCTCTTCTTTGTAATTGCAATTTGTAACTTCAATCACGCCGGTGTCTAATGCACAATCGGCATCAACCAATGGTATCAACCTACTCGTCCTATTTTTCACCCTCTCTTGTCCCTCCTACTCCTATTTCTTCTTCTTCTGCGTCCTCCTCCTCTTCTTCCTCCTCTTCTTCCTCCTCCTCTTCTTCCTCCTCCTTCTCCTCTTCTTCCTCTTCCTACTCTTCTTCCTTCTCCTCTTCCTCTTCCTCCGCCTTCCTCCTCCTCCTCTTCCTCTTCATCCACCTCCTCCTCTTCCTCCTCCTCCTCTTCATCCACCTCCTCCTCCTTCTCCCCTTCTCTTCCTCCCCTCCTCTTCTCCCTCCTCTCATTCTTCTTCTCCATCGGTGTCTAGAAGTCGGTCGGTATAAATATAATATCTGCTGCTGCTGCCTCTGTTGCTGTATCCTTCCCATGATTCCCATCCCATCCGAATCCGACGGAACGACGACATCCATAAATTGTTCCACCTCGGAAAATACGGGCCTCATAAATTATTTCCTTTGGACGGTCACCAACACACACTATACGCCTCATCCAAATGCCACACGTTGACGGAGGAAGACCCGCTTGTATATATATATATATATATATATACATATATATATATACATATATATATATACATATATATACATATATATATACACACATATATATACATATATATATACTAGGGTGGTTCACAAAAACAAAGTTCAAGCTAGAAACCAGGGCACCCTCTCAGTTTGTTAGACCTGTCAATAGTATTATTGAGATAAAATTTCAGCATCTTATTCCAACTGGAAGATGGTGCTCAATGACACAGAAATATTACCATATAGTAGCATTAGCGGTAAATCTTGATGTCGTATAACTTGGTCAACAACTCAACATTTGTTATGGAGATGAGCTTCAAATAGTTTCTGTTGTGTCATACTTACTTACTTACTTACTTACTTACTTACTTACTTGCCTTGCCTTACTTACTTACTTACTTACTGGTATTTTCAACAAAGTGTAAAGTTCTTGTTGATGGTCATGGTGTTCACTTCCTGTGTTTTTGGCAGACATGTTTTCAGAAGTGAAATTTCAAATTTAACATTTTGGAAAATGAAATTTAAGAGCTCATATTTAACACAAGTTTTAACTCTTCGGTGTGCCCAAATTAGCCTCTGGGACAGGATACAATGAATCCATGGACATTCATAATCTTCTGGAGTTGTGGGAACTCACTGACAAGGTTCAAACCTTGAGCTTTGATATCTGTCAACACGGAGCTCTTCAACGGAGTGTGCGTTCTGCTGGAAGACAAGATAGGTCGAGAGCTCCTGTGGTTGGCCTGCCGTCACTATGTGATGATTTTAGCCAAAGTATTCACCTTGTGCTGCGGTCCATCTAATTCACCACATATTCCAATCTTCCAGACATATAAAGCTGCTTGGGAAGTGTGATACAGGACTGCAATCCGGGACTGAACCCTATCATGCAACAGCACTCAGTTTTCTCAAGAAGTTTAATTAAAGAAAATCAGATTCAGAGATCAGAGATGACTACCAAGAACTCATCGAGCTGAAAATGGTTGTCTTGGAAGTTAGCCTTCAATAATTCACTGGAGAGCCCTAGGCCAATTCAACATGCAAGTTGGATGGCCAAGTTACTGTATGCCATCAAAATCTACCCTTTTCGTGATCAACGTGGTGTATTCAATCTAACGAATAAGGAAGAAACTCAGATTCATCGATTTGTGCAGTTTCGTTGCCCTTCTTTACACAAAGGCATGGACAAAAGCCTCACTTGCTGCTGAAGCTCCAGGACAAGATCTGTCACTTTGGATTAATCTAGGAAAATATGAGTCAGTTGACCCCGAGATCAGCGTTGCTGCCAGGAAGGCCCTAGAAACCACTAGTGGTACCTTTCAGATGATGCTGTAGGTCTGGCACTGTTCTCAGACCAACTTCCAGTAACAGATAAGGTGAATATTGTTCACAGAGTAACTGCAAAGCCTGGTGAAAGGAAGGTGAGAGGTGATGCTACGGTACTGAAGGAGGTGGCTTGCTTGGGTGATTTTGCAACCCAGTGAAAACTGACACTGCTGTCACACCTGAAGATTAGTGATTACTTTCTTACACTTCCACAGAAGAAATGGATCGAGAATGAGGATTGCAAACAAGGTAGAGAGAGAATTCAGCAGTTGAGAGTGGTAAACGACACGAGTAGGTTACAATACCCCATTAGTAATCCCAATTACTATAGCCCAGTAGTAACCCCAATTACTAACTCCCAGTAGTAATACCAATTTTAGCCACGCCCACCTTATGACGTCATCAAAACCTAGTGCTGCTATGAGGGCCAATTTCTTGGAGGTCAAAGGTCAAACGACCACCTCAGCCTGAAACGGACACTGCTGTGGGAGGCTCATTTCAAGGGTTGCTCTTCTTTGAGGGGGGCGTGCGTAGGGCGTGCGTGTGCCTACCCCTCCCCTCCATTCTTCTTTCGCTCTACATGGCACAGCAAAGCTCAATGAATATTCATTATTTGCAAGTTCCGCATTCTATTTGGGCCTTTCACACTTAGGCACGCTGCTAATTTTTATACGCACACGCTAACAATTCGTTCAAGCAATACCATCGTTTCACATAGGCAAGCACTCAATTTTTACTCCCTAGCATTCATCTAGCGCCAATACACATCATCCATCATTGCTCAAGCATTGCAAGGCGCCATTTTTGCAATGTTTCTTAGTACAATCAAGCTGCGTATGCCACTACATTAGGCGTTTATACTTGCAACCAATGACAGTACAAGCCAGTGAATTATAAAATTATCGAATAAGGGGCTCTTTAATTTAGTAGTTGATATGTTTTGGTGCGTGGATACAAACTTTTACCACGTAAAGTCATGTTTAGTGAGTTCACACACATCCAGTTTATGAATCAGACTTATAATTTTCTAGAGAATTTGGTGAGTTAAGATGAGCATTTACACGAACCTAGGATTATCAACGTTATATGGAGGTGTGTTTCAAGAGCTCGCTAGTGCACGTTTACACGAGCTGCATAGCAATTACCCCATTGTAAGATTTTCGAAACCAAAAACACTGACACATACACAGCAAAGCTGACTCGGTTGGTATGAAGTTTTCTAAATTGAAATGAAGCTGAATTGAGCGTTAAAATGACATCCTTCTAAGAGACAGAGTGAACATGTGGTTTTTCAAAGAGGCTAGGAAGCACTTTCTACCCATGGGGAGGCTGAGGCTGAGTTGACTCTCATTTTAGAAGACTAGGCATTTCTCATTGTAGAGAGGTTGGCAGCGAGACTAAGAAGCAGAGAGGCAGAGAGCGGCTACGAAGCAGAAAGAGTCACAGAGCTCGCTTTTTCTCTAGACATGAGGAGGCTGAGTCAAATGTAATTTAGAAAGACGACAGAGAGCTGTTGATATTCATCATTGCAAAGCACACGGTAGGCTTTTCGCTTTTAAAGCAAGCTGAGTTTTCAAAACTTAGCGTTTGCAAATTTAAAATTTGAGATCTTCTTCTTTGCAACTTTAAAATTTGTGATCTTCTTCTTTGCAAATTTAAAATTTCCGAAGTTGTGGTTTTCAATCCCTTAGATTTCTGATGTCGTGGTTTCCATCTTAAAAATTTCAGACATTCTGGTTTGCATCTTTTAGATTTCAGACCTGGTGGTTTTCAAAATTTTTATTTCACAAATTCTTGTTTGCAAATTTAAAATTTCTGAAGTTGTGGATTTCAATCCTTTAGATTTCTGACGCTGTGGTTTCCAACTTTAAAATTTCAGACACTCTGTTTTTCAATCTTTTAGATTTCAGACCTGGCTGTTTTCAAAATTTTAATTTCAGAACTTCTTGTTTGCAAATTTAAAATTTCTGAAGTTGTGGTTTTCAATCCTTTAGATTTCTGACGTTGTGGTTTCCAACTTTAAATTTTCAGACACTCTGGTTTTCAATCTTTTAGATTTCACACCTGTTTGTTTTCAAAATTTTAATTTCAGAACTTCTTGTTTGCAAATTTAAAATTTCCGAAGTTGTGGTTTTCTATCCCTTAGATTTCTGACGTTGTGGTTTCCAACATTAAAATTTCAGACACTCTGGTTTTCAATCTTTTAGATTTCAGACCTGGCTGTTTTCAAAATTTTAATTTCAGAACTTCTTGTTTGCAAATTTAAAATTTCTGAAGATGTGGTTTTCAATCCCTTAGATTTCTGACGTTGTTGGTTCCAAATTTAAAATTTCAGACACTCTGGTTTTCAATCTTTTAGATTTCAGACCTGGTTGTTTTCAAAATTTTAATTTCAGAACTTCTTGTTTGCAAATTTAAAATTTCCGAAGTTGTGGTTTTCATCTTTAAAATTTCAGAGCTGGTGTTTTTCAAATTTTGATCTTCAGGTTTGCAACTTTAACAATTTCAGAGCTGGTGTTTTTCCAAATTTTTAATCCTCAGGTTTTCATCTTTAAAATTTCAGAGCTGGTGTTTTTCAAAATTTTAATCGTCAGGTTTACATCTTTTAGATTTCAGAGCTGGGGCTTTTCCAAATTGCAATCTTCAGGTTTGCATCGTTTAGATTTCACACTCTGCGGTTTTAGAGCTGGGGGTTTAATCCGTTAAGTTTAAGAAATTCAGGTTTGAATCGTTTACATTTCAGACCTTGTGCTTTTCATCCTTTAAGTTTAAGAACTTCAGCTTTGCATCGTTTAGCTTTCAGACTGGCATGGTGGTTTTCCAAATTTTTAATTTTCAGAACATCAGCTTTGCATCGGTTAGGCCTCACACTTTTAGGTAGCTCAGTTTGGTATGACGATGTCTTCTTTGAAAAGTTGCTGAGTGTGACTTAAAATGAGATCTTTTAAGGGGCACCTCATTTTTCAAAGACCCATGAATGAGAGAAAAATTATGTCTTTTCTGTGAACTGAAGACTAGTCGATTAAACTTAGCACAGCCGCTGCTTGTATGCCTCTATTTCTGAAGCATTGCTCATCGAATTTGCGTGTTTTTAGTTGGCATTTTTCTTACTAAACCACAAACTTTCCATGTTTCAACTGTTTCAACTGTTTCAAATGAAAGGTTTTAATCTATTTGACTGTGCTTGTGCACTGAAGAGTGGCAGCGGAGCTGCCACTATGTTACGGAAGCGGCGGCGGCGGCGGCGGCGGCGGCTGGGCCCTTCCCTCATCTTACAACTATTCATGGGCTACCATGTCGCTTTCACACTATGGCGCTATAGCATCACTTTGACTAAACATTTATTCGTCTGTTCGATACAACAGAAATGGAAAGACGAGCATGCTAGTTGAAATTTTT
>JACEVL010000119.1:1362750-1490250 GCA_020284085.1 Aporrectodea caliginosa | reverse complement strand
GAAAGGCAGAATCCAACTAATTACATGGCAGAAGACGAAGACGACCATCTTACATGAAGAGTCTTTGAAAGGCACGACACACACAACACACGATGAGGGTCTTTACCCACTCCCTCCCTCTCCGCACTCTCTTCACCACACCCTACTCAGTCCATCGCCCCCACCCCCCACCCCACCACCCCACTTCACTCATGTACTCTATCCGTTCTGTCTGATTCTTAGTTTTGGGACTCTCTCTGTCTGTCTCTGTCTGTCTGTCTCTGTCTCTATCTGTCACTGTCTCTCTCTGTGTCTCTCTCTATGTTTCTCTCTGTCTCTCTGAGTCTCTCTCTGTGTCTCTGTCTGTCTCTCTGTCTCTCTCTATGTCTCTCTCTGTCTCTGTCTATCTGTCTCTGTCTGTCTCTATGTCTCTCTCTATGTCTCTGCCTCTGTCTTTGCCTCTGTTTCTGTCTCTGTCTCTCTCTGTCTCTCTCTGCCTCTCTCTGTCTTTCTCTCACTCTCTCACTCTGTCTCTCTGTCTCTCTATCTGCCTTTCTGCCTCTGTCTGTCTGTCTGTCTCTCTTTTCTCTTTCTCTCTCTCTCTCTCTCTCTCTCTCACACACACACGCACACACACACACACACACACATATACACACATACCCGTGACCGACAGGAAATGAAAATGCGGCGGCTGCGCCTGTAATCATTTAGGACCGGAAGTAGACAGGCGCGGAATTCTACATCAATTCAAAGCTCATCAGGATCCCTTTCCTCCTCATAGTCCTCCTCTTTCTATCTATCTATCTTTCGATCTATCTGTCTCTGCCTCTGTCTGTCTCTTTCTGTCTCTGTGTCTCTCTGTCTCTGTCTGTCTGCCTGTCCCTCTCTGTCTCTTTCTCTGTCTCTGTCTCTGTCTCTGTCTCTGTCTCTATCTCTCTGCCTCTCTCTCTCTCTCTCTCTCTCTCTCTCTCTCTCTCTCTCTCTCTCTCTCTCTCTCTCTCTCTCTCTCTCTCTCTCTCTCTCTCTCTCTCTCTCTCTCTCTCTCTCTCTCTCTCTCTCTCTCTCTCTCTCTCTCTCTTTCTTTCTCTCTCTTCTTGCCTTCTGCATTTATATAGTTACCGCTTCTTCTTCTGTATACTCATGTTTTTTACCTACCTCTGCACAAAATCAGAGACGACAGACAGACAGACAGACAGACAGACAGACAGACAGACAGACAGACAGACAGACAGACAGACAGACAGACAGACAGACAGACAGACAGACAGACAGACAGACAGACAGATTGACAGATGCAACCGACATAGAGATAGACCGACAAACGGATGGATGAATCGATGGATAATTATAAATAGCGGGACCCAGGCGCGGATTTAGAGGGGGGCGGAGCCGGCGTACGCCCCCCTAAACCTGCAGCAAATGTTCTCAAACTAAACTGACCTAAAACTAATATAACTGCAATTTGGGTATAGGATAGGCTCAGACGATCCCGGTTTTCCCGGGACAGTCCCGATTTTCTGCTAGCTGTCCCGGCTGCCGGGAAAGGTAGGCCAAACTCTAAATATGTCCCGGTTTTTAAAAACTGACCTGACTTTCCGATCTTATATATGATGTATTTCATGTGCGTTTGTCATGTGATGAAATGAAGGATATACTTACTTACTTTATCAACGTCTCCTTGATTTTACTACTGGCATCTGGCGAGTAAATTCATTTTTAATCTCACTTTTATTTATTACCATGCATAATACCTCTTCCGGTTCTAAACGTCATATTGTCGTAGTGATAATATTCTGATAAAACACATTTTCATAAATAATAATTTGAAACTAAATTACTAAAATAAAATTATAAAATCACAAAACGAAAGTGTTCTTTTAACGACGATCTGAAGGCCAAGTTTTCATTCTTGTCCAGCAGCGCGCTGATGGTAGTACTGCATTCTGCAATATCTGTGAGTCAACTATTTCGGTTGCTCACGGCGGCAGGTCAGACATCAATGACCACATTGCCACTAAGAAACACAAGGTCGCTCTGAGTGCAAGAGCAAGTTCTTCATCAAGCATAGGCCTACATTCAAGCGCCAAATATGAGTGACTGATTTGACAAATTTAGAATTTAATTTTAAATTTAAAAGCATGATTTGAATAAAACCTTTCACTTAGTCTTATAGACTTATAGTCTTATACCAATATAATAAGCATAAAATAGATATTTGTGCAAGTTATATTATATTAATTATTATTGACAACATGACAAATTTATTTCGTGATTGAAGTGTCCCGGTTTTTAGTTTCCAATATCTGGTCAGCCTAGTATAGGATGTTTGAAGTAGCTGGACCGGCAGAATGGAGCTCTCTTACCGGAGCTCTCTTACCTACTTACCTGAGTTGCTAGCAGACGTTGCGCACGTGACCAATGACTTTTGCCGTGACGTCATTCACAAAGTTCATGTACAGACAAAATTTACGTAAATAGAAATTGGTCAATTAAAAAATATGTCGAGTGGTCCGCCGTCAAAACGGCTTAAACAAGCAGTTTTATCATTCGCGAATAAGCCGACTGCCGTTGGTAAGACATAGGCCTATCTTAGGCCTAAATCTCAAAAGATGGCATATGATTATAATTTTGAAATTCGTCGTGCTGATTCTAGCCGCCGAAAGCGTTCAGCTGCCGATATTATGGACAAAAGCAAATCAAGGATATAGAACTAGGCCTACTCATATAATCATTCTCTTAACGCTCAGTGGCGTGCGGTCCATGGATGAGGCGCATGATCCATCCCTTGCTTATTGAATCTATTTTTATACAAATACTAGTGTATTCAATTTCTATCATTACTATGTTAATTGTCGTATGATAAATTGGCATCGACTATATTATTTTTAGTTGGGGGCAGCCAGGGCCGCCGAAAGGGGAGGGGCAAATTCCCAGGGGCCCGGCGGTGTGAGGGGGGCCCGGAGTGCCCGGGGAAAAAGTAAACAATGTAAGAAGTTTATTAAATACGAAGACATTCTGCATGTAGAATTGCGAGTTTGAAAATTATTATTATTATACATTTATCAATGATATTGCAATATTTCAGCATTTGCACCAGAACATTTACCATTTCAGAACAACATAGTGTCATTCAGTGCTTTTTCAGCCGGAGCGGTCCGGAACGGCGTTCCGGTACCTTTTTCAGCTATTAAAAATAATTTACCTAATTAAAAATTTTAATAAAATATTTTTCTAAATTATTTAGATAGTTAATTTAATTTTAGTTCTGTCAGTGTTTATTGATATTGATACATATAAAATAGAAATATTAGCATAAAATATACCACTATGATTGTTCTGATTTTTTTGAGTTCCGGAACCTTTTTTTCTAGAAAAAAAGCACTGGTGTAATTAAATCCCAAAGAAGATGGCAATTGTCTATTTTCATCAATTTCTGACCAAATGAAGCTATGTCTCTGCAAAAACATAAGTCCAGCTACAATAAGAAGTGACATCGTTCAGTATCTTTGGGACCGACGTGATAGTCTTACCTTGTTGGATGGCACTACAGTACATCTGTCTGAAAAAGTTTCACATGGCGATGTTGAGTCTTACCTTCATGAAATGGCACAGCCAGGTAGCCTACTTTTGGTGACCACATAATGATACTATAAAAGGATCATTATAGTTTTGCGTGATCTAATTTCATATATATATATATATATATATATATATATATATATATATATATATATATATATATAGTTACGGGATTGGAGTGGTAGTATTTACGCCCCCCTAACCAGAAATCCTGGATCCGCCCCTGGGACCGACAACAAACAGCGAATCTGAACATTATAAACACATATAACTTATGTCGTCGAAAGGACAGAGAAGTTGATTGACAGCAACAGAGACAGAGACAGAAAGGCAGAGACAGAGAGACACACAGACAGAAAGAGAAACCCCGTCCATCCATTGGTTGAAGGTCGGCGACGAATTGGGCGATAATTGGGCCTGAACGGAAGTTGAATTTCGCGACGCCGTCGGCCACTATTCGTCGAAACACTTGAGAACACACGAAAACAAATAATAATTCCTTATTTACATACTTCTCCTTCACTTCCAACTCCTCCTCTTCCTTTTTCTTTTCCTCCTGTTCCTCCTCCTCCTCCTCTTTCTCCTCCTTCTCCTCCTCCTTCTCCTCCTTCTCCTCCTCCTTCACTTCCATCTCCTCCTCTGCCTCCTTCTTTTCCTCCTGTTCCTCCTCCTCCTCCTCCTCGTTCTCCTCCCGATAGCGCATTGGATAACACACTGGCATAGAGAGCGAGAGGTACCGAGATCGACTTCCCGTAGGCGGATATGCTTTGTAGGCTGCTATTAGCGCCGTTGTATTGCAGGCTGTCTGTTCTGTTAGTAGTTAAGATTTATGTCTTCTGTCATTTGTGTTCTTGTGAATTGTTTCAATTGCATAACTGTACACTGTTACCGGTTGCGGTTTGTCAACCGGATTGTTTCAATAGAGAATATTAATATTGTGATTCTCATCCTTCTCCTCTTTCACCTCCTACTCCTGTTCCTCCTCTTCCTCCTCCTACTCCTTTTTCCTCTTCTTCCTCCTACTCCTCTTCCTTATGTTCGTCCTCCTCCAACTGTTCCTCCTCCTCCTCCTCCTCCTTTTCTTTTTCCTCCTCCACTCCTTCTCTTCCTCCTCCTCCTTTTCTTTTTCCTCCTTTACTCCTTCTCTTCCTCCTCCTCCTCCTCTTCCTCCTTCTCCTCCTCCTCTTCCTCCTTCTCCTCCTCCTTCTCCTCCTCCTCCTCCTCCTCTTCCTCCTCCTCCTCCTCCTCCTCCTTTCTTTTTCCTCCTCCACTCCTTCTCTTCCTCCTCCTCCTTTTCTTCTTCCTCCTTTACTCCTTCTCTTTCCTCCTCCTCTTCCTCCTTCTCTCCTCCTCCTCCTTCCTCCTTCTCCTCCTCCTTCTCCTCCTCCTCCTCCCTCCTCTTCCTCCTCCCTCCTCCTCCTCCTCTTTTTCCTCCTCCACTCCTTCTCTCTCCTCCTCCTCCTCCTTTTCTTTTTCCTCCTTTACTCCTTCTCTCTTCCTCCTCCTCCTCCTCTTCCTCCTTCTCCTCCTCCTCTTCCTCCTCCCTCCTCCCTCCTTCTCCTCCTCCTCCTCCTCCTCCTCCTCCTCCTCCTCCTCCTCCTCCTTTCTCTTTTTCCTCCTCCACTCCTTCTCTTCCTCCTCCTCCTTTTCTCTTTTCCTCCTTTACTCCTTCTCTTCCTCCTTCTCCTACTCCTCCTCCTCCTCCTCCTCCTCCTCCTTCTCCTCCTCCTCCTCCTCCTCCTCCTCCTCCTCCTCCTTCTCCTCCTCCTCCTCCTCCTCCTCCTCTTCCTCCACCTCCTACTCGATCCTACTTCTCGTACTCCTTAGAACTTCAAATTCTTCTTTTCGCTTTCTTCTTTTTCACATTATTTTTCGCATTCGTCTACGGTAGCCTACTCTTTTGCTTCTACTTTTTTCCTTTGCATTCTTCTAGGACATCTCAGCATCCTTCACATTCTTCTTTCTAACATTCTAATACTTCTTCTTCTCATTCTTCTCCTTCTTCTGCTTCTTGAACGGATCACCTGGACATACGGACGGACGGACGGACGGACGGACGGACGGACGGATCGGACGGACGGACGGACGGACGGATCTGGATGGATTGATCTGATGGACGACGGACGGGACGGATGGAAGGACGGACGGACGGACAGAACCAGGACGGATCGGACGGAAGAACGGACGGACGGATCGGATGATGGACGGACTGATGAAACGGATTTGATCAGGAATCACAGCAATCGGACTGATTTGGTAGACGGACGAACGGACGGACGGACGGATTTCGATCTGAACCGACGGATTGGATCTGAAGAACGGACAGATCTGAACTGACGGATCTGACCTTATAGACGGATTGATCTGACTGACTTGATTTAATGACTGATCTGACTGGATCTGACTTGATTTGATCTGGATAAACGACAGATCGATATGGATCTGATCTGATCTTCTGAATCGGACGGACGGATCTGATCAGAATCTGACCTGATCTGACTAGATCTGACTTGACGAACTGATCTGAAATGACTTGATCTAGACGGACGAACGGACGGGACTGACGGAAGGATTCTGACGAACGGACTGATTGAACTGATTTGATTGAACTGTAATTGATCTGACAGATTTGGACTGGACTGACGAACTGAACGATCTGACTTGAACATCTGGGCATTGATCTGATGGACTGATCTGAACGATCTATCTGGATCTGGACGGACTGATCTGCTGACAGATTTTAACAGGACTGGATCTGACTGGATTTGAAGGACGGATCTGAACAGATATGACGAATCTGATCTGAACTGGACGGAACCTGATTTGACGGATCGGATCTGATGGACGGACGGATTTGATTTGATCTGACTTGGACGGACTGACTGACTAATGGATGGAATGAACGGACGGACGGAGGACGAACAGACGAATCTGGATAGAGACGGATGGAATGATCGATTTGGACGGACGGAACGGATCTGGATCTGATGAAGACGGATCATGGATTATAGATGGATTGGATCTGACGGATGGAAGGACGGACGGAAGCGATCTGGGATCTTGATTGAAGGATCTGGATTTGATGGAAGGACGATCGATTTGGACGGACGGATGGACGGACGGACGGGCAGAAGGACAGAAGGACGGACAAAGGACGGGTGGAAGGACAGAAGGACGTCCTAGTGTGTTTGATCTGACTGAGCAGATTCCTGCTAATGAACGCTAAATCCGTATTTATGTAGGGCACGTCTTTGGCGAAAGACGTCCACGAGCATTGGTTCGCCTTTATAAATCATATCGTTATTAAAATCGGGTGTCCAACGCCACTCGCTCGCAGGACGCTTTATGGTCGCGGTAAATTTAGAGCAATTATTCTAAGGCGCATGCTAGTCGTTGCTGTTGTTGTTGTTCTTCCGAACGCGTTCCTAAACCGCCCGCCTGCCGCGTCTTTTATTGGGATTTTGGCGCCCTCGCGCGGACGCCGTCGGCGACCGTCCAGCGACGGTAGATGAGGTTAATGCTGACTGAGTTCCTTATTAATTACCTCCGTTTTACCCCCATTGGGGTGTTAAGGCGGCCGATGGTGGGTCGAAGGTGGCGGCGTTTAGAGCGCCTTGCGGGGCTGCGGATATAGACGGGAATGACTCATAACAGTCGCGAAGTTGTACGGATGATCTGACCAAATAAGATGCAGTGATCTGAGCAGCAGTAGTTGGCCTATTAGTAGCTGTTCCATTAGGTGCATCAGAGGCAGCAGCATTAAACTAGCAGTGGTGTAGTCGTGGTGTATGTATGTATGTAATACTATGTATGTATGTATTGTATTTTTGTATTGTATTGTGTGCATATGGAATTTATATAGATCCTTACAAGAACCTCACGAAAGCGGTAGTAGTTTCAGTGGTGGTAGTGGTAGTAGTTGTTCTTGTTGTTGTGATAGTAGTAGGGGTAGTAGTAGGAGTAGTTGCAGTAGTAGAGATATTAGTTGTAGCAGTAGGAGTAGTAGTGGTATTAGTAGTAGCAATAGTAGCTTGGCTTTCGAGCGGCGCTTTAGAAGTTTGGAGATTACGATTACGATTACGATGAGTAAGTTTATTGGTAATATAATTTGGGGTTTCGTTTTTGCGCACCATCATGGGTTGATGTGCATTTGACATCGGCGCGATAGAAGTTACTAATTTCGATTATCGGTAATAGCAACAGTGCGTAGAGGTCATTCTATGCGATCCGCCACACTCTCCCCCCACCATTCCCTCCCATGTCCCTGGATCTCCCTCTCTTGCTCTTAGTAGAAGTTACTAGTTTCGATTATCGGTAATAGCAACAGTGCGTAGAGGTCATTCTATGCGATCCGGTACACTAACCCCCCAGCATTCCCTCCCATGTCCCTCACTAACCCTCTCTTGCTCTTAGTAGAAGTTACTAATTTCGATTATCGGTAATAGCAACAGTGCGTAGAGGTCATTCCATGGATCGTGTACTTGCTGAAACGCTTGGATAGACGCCTTGAATTAAGGGGTGCTAACATGCTGAATTACGATTTTGGTTAGAGATTGCAAATATGATTGGACCCGCATTTTATTTCATCGTGATTCGTGTAAATACCACAGTACTGGCGAACGCTATGTAACTGTTCACTTGCGATTATTCCCTCCATCCCTCCTCCTTGGATGGATGGATAATCCCTCCCTCCCGTTATCCCTCCTATTGGATCCCTCCCAGCTGAACACTTCTCTAGCGCGTTGCAGGAACCTCAAACATGGAATTAGCGTTTTCCTGAGATAGATGGATGGATGGATGTGTACCACAATATATATGGATGTTCACTTTGGATAACTCCCTCCCTCCTTCCCTCCTTCAATCCTTTCCTATTTCTCTCCTTCCCTCCTTTTCTCCTTCCTCCCACCTTTCCTCCTTCCCTCCCTTCCTCCGTCAGTCCTCCTCCTTCTCCTGCGTTTTCCTGAGAAAGATGGATGTATGTATCATGTACGGATGTACGGATGTACGGATGGATGGATGTGGTCTGATGGATTGACTGATTCGTTGAGTTGTAGATAAGTAAAAAGCGCTGTGCTAAGTGTTTCTTGAGTCTTCTTCTTCTTCGTGTATCTCCGTCTTTCTTCGTCTTTCCTCGGGTGACCGTCGTCGTCCGCCAAATGATGACGTATTGGTCGGATCGACTGAATCAAAGACACAGCGCAGACAGTTCGGCGCCGATCCACAGCATAACCAACAGACTCACGGACAACCGACGATGGACTGCCGGATAAGGGCAATTGGACGGGAAACGAGACGCAGAGGAAGAAGGACAATGGATGGATGGGAGAATGTTTGGATGGATGGGTGGGGTATGGATGGATGGATTGATGAGATGGAAAAAGTATAGTAAATATATATATATATATATATATATATATATATGGGTGTATTTATACAAACTGCCACCGTAGGACAATAGAAACTTTATATCACGACTCCGTTACAAGGACACATAATTATTGACAGTATTGAATAACACCTGTGTGGGATTGACAGTTTGCCCCATGGCTTGTCGACATAGAACTAACCGAACTCTACCATGTCATTGTCTGTTTTCAGTTGCGGTTGTGTCAACCTGAATTTCAAATAAACGAATATTTGATGATGACGATTTATGGATGTATGTATTGATGGCTGGCTGGATGGATGGGGGTGAGTGATGGATGGATGGATGGATGGATGGATGGATGGATGGATGGATGGATGGATGGATGGATGGATGGATGGATGGATGGATGGATGGATGGATGGATGGATGGATGGATGGATGGATGGATGGATGGATGGATGGATGGATGGATGGATGGATGGATGGATGGATGGAAGGGATTGTGGTTGGGAGTATGTTTGGATGGATGTATGAATGAATGAATGGATGGATATATCGATGAATTAGATGTACGGATGGATGACTGAATGAATGGATTGATGGATGGATGGATGGATAGATTCTTGTATGATGGATTGATTAGCCTAAAGTCAGAAAAATATTCACTCCAGATATTTCGACTGGTTCCATAAACACTGTAATTATTGCTATACTAGAATACGACGTGGGCAAACCGCAACACATACAATGTATTGTATATATTATACACGCCACGTCGGGTTTTCTGTGCATTTGCTGTTTGTAGAGAAGTCTGCGTTCAGTCACAGAAGCGGCATTAGCCTTGTAATTAGTCAAAGTGTAGATTTAAGCCGGATCAGATTCCACGCTGCTTTCGAGCTTGGAGAAAGGAGGAGCTGGGAGTGTCCGTTCACTCCCCACCCCACCCCATTTGCCAACACCAAGAGACTCCTGAAATGCCACAAGGCGACCATAGAATCACTCTGCAGCCCCCCTATAGTGGTGCATGGATGTTCACTCCCCACACCACCCACATTTGCCAACACCAAGGGACTCCAGAAATGCCACAGGGCGACCATAGAATCTCTCTGCAGCCCTCCTATAGTGGTGCATGGATGTTCACTCCTCACACCACCCCATTTGCCAACACCAAGGAACTCCTGAAATGCCACAGGGCGACCATAGAATCTCTCTGCAACCCCCCTAGAGTGGTGCATGGTGGGGTAAATGCAGACCGCAGGGAATGCTAGTGAATGGGGTTAAGTAGTTCTTTAGTTATTTCATCGTAGATCAATCACAAAATCAGTCGACCGTTTTAACGCTATTTCGACGATCTGCACTGGTTTCCAGTCACCCAAAGTACACCCTCGACGTTTAAGTGTTAAGTCTATGGAATGAAGGAGCAATCGATGCATGAAGTGGGAGCTATTGGTAGCTTTTCCTAATCCAACGACAGCTTTTGCTTTCGTATCTGTAGAATGTGGGCGTCTCGCATTAATAAGACTAACTAATTGCCTACCTACCTAACAATCCTCCTACCTAGCTGCCTACATACTCACATACCCATCCTCCCACCTACTTACCTAACCATCCTCTAACCTACCTACCTGTCTGCCTGCCTATCTACCTACATACCTACCTACCTGACAATCCTCCTACCTACCTAGCTGCCTACATACTCACATACCCATCCTCCTACCTACTTACCTAGCCATCCTCTAACCTACCTACCTGCCTGCCTGCCTATCTACCTAAATACCTACCTGAATTCTTCAACTACAGAACACAGCAATGGTCGGGAGAAGCGACGATGGACGGATACGCATTTTGAGAAACATTAGTCTTTAGTTCAGAACGAAATTAATTAATTAAATATGAAGTGACTGAGTAGAACGGAGATACAGGGAGAGAGAGAGAGAGAGAGAGAGAGAGAGAGAGAGAGAGAGAGAGAGAGAGAGAGAGAGAGAGAGAGAGAGAGAGAGAGACAGAGAGAGAGACAGAGAGACAGAGAGAGAGAGAGAGAGAGAGAGAGAGAGAGAGAGAGAGAGAGAGAGAGAGAGAGAGAGAGAGAGAGAGAGAGACAGAGAGAGAGAGAGACAGAGAGAGAGACAGACAGAGAGAGAGAGACAGAGACAGAGAGAGAGAGAGAGAGAGAGAGAGAGAGAGAGAGAGAGAGAGAGAGAACGGACAGACACACGAGAGTTTTTCCAAAAGCTGGACCCAGTAATTGAAACAGCTCTTTAACCAAGATCAGTTCTCATCTGAGGTATCACCAGAGAAAGGTGATCAGGTGTCATCATTGAATAATGACAAGTGTAGGGAATAATTAGGACTGATTTTATGTGACCAGAGTGCTAGATAGTGAAGTGGTTAGGGTGCTAGACTGGCAATCAGAGTTCAAATCGTCTCCAGAGCAGAAATCTGTTTCGTGGGTACTGCTCCACCTGCTCCACCTGCGCCAACTCAGCTGCAATGAGTACACTGACCATACATTGTCGATGGGAAGATGAGAAAGCGAGGAAGAGGACTGGCCACCAGTCCTCTTATGCCGAAGGTAAACAAATGAAGTGGCTAACACTTCACACCCATGGCTGCCTCAGGGCTAGCGTAAGATACTGCTCTTCTCTTATATGACCAGGCCTATTGTGGTTGTCTAAAGTGGTGTCTTACAATCTGTCTGTTGCCTGCCTTTCTATGTCTCTGTCTCTCTCTATCTCTCTCTCTGTCTCTGTCTCTGTCTCTGTCTGTCTGTTTCTCTGTCTCTCTCTCGCTCTATCTCTGTCTGTCTGTCTGTCTGTCTCTCTCTCTCTCTCGCTCTCTCTCTCTCTCTCTCCGTCCGGCTCTTGCTCTTCGTCTCTCTTTCTCCCTGTCCGGAACCCCCTCTCTAAGTCTCTCCTTAAGTCCTTCCTTCCATCTTCTCCCTGCCCTTCCTTTCGTCCGTGTCCGTCCCTTAGTCCGTCTCGTGACCTCTGAACCCCGTCCGACTTGTTGAGTCCCGCCGCTGAGCAGCAGCGCCACCTCCGCCATCGTAGCGCCATCTTCCGACCAAGTCGTACGTAAGGGGATTTGCGGCAATCTCATCCGACGAATAAACACACTCACCGACCGACCGACCAACACACACCACGCTACGACGACTTTTCCGCCACACTCTCCCCCCACTATTCCCTCCAATGTCCCTCCCACCCTCATCCATCCATCGAGTCTCCTCACACACCACGCTACGACGACTTTTCCGCCACACTCTCCCCCACCATTCCCTCCAATGTCCCTCCCATCCTCGTCCATCCATCGAGTCTCCTCACACACCACGCTACGACGACTTTTCCGCCACACTCTCCCCCCACCATTCCCTCCAATGTCCCTCCCTCCTCATCCATCCATCGAGTCTCCTCACACAGCAGCAGCAGAAGCAGCAACCGTTTCATCCTCCTCTTCCTCCCTGATCCCTCGCATCTTGTAATCTTCTGCTGATGGATAGATAGACGCCGTCGTCACTGCTCTAGAACATTCTCCGCTGACCACGCGTCCGTCCGTCCGTCCACGCGTCCGCGCCCTTCCGTCCGTCCGCGCGGCAGCCCTCCGTCGCTCTGTAATCTGCCCCGACGACCGTCAGACCAACGGTATGCAATCAAGGAATATTTATCAGAGCCGGAGTCACCACCGGGAACGCGGCAACGAACGACGGTGGCGCCCTCCGGCCAACGACGGCACGACAACGAATCGTTTTTTATCGGACGGAAATTCAGGACGGGCAGACGACGTTTCTTACGGTGGCGTAAACAAACGCGGGTTTCGGAGTAATGATTCTGCTAAGAGCGTAATGTAATTGATGTAACGGAATACGTGTAACGAAGAAGAATGCGAAAATGGTCGAGTTGCGTGCGCCAACGCAAGATGGCCGCTTGTTTCTCTCTATCGGGTGCTTTTTGTTTTCGATTAGTTGGTGACATGAGGATATTGCTCGGCGATTTCTTTCCTTTGGACTTCTAATGTGACATAATATCATGCGGTGGTGGAGTTATTTCTATCGTTTTGAACGCTGTTCGGGCCATTGACACTCATCCATTCATTTATTCATCCATCCATCCATCCATCTACCCATCCATCCATCCATTCCATTCCATCCATTCCAATCCATCCTTCCATCCATTCCATCCGTCCTTTTCAGTCGGTGTATGCAGGGCCTAGGACAGGGGGCCACCGGGGCCATTTGGCCCCAGGCCTCACTTGATAAAGGGCCTCGGAATTTCGGAATTACGGTGTTATTTATTGAAATGGGGAATTACGGAATTAAGGAGTTATTCATTGAAATGTAGAGCTACATGTATACAAATTCTAATTATTTCGTGACGAAATCGTGGAAGTTTGATGAAATAATTGAAAAGAGTAAAGAAGCGGCTTCGAAGTTTGAATTATCAGAAACCTTCACCATCAATCGCAAATGCACGACGCAAGAGAAAGCTGAAGACTTTTATAGAAAAGTTTTCAATAAGATTCTTTCAACACTCTCTGGGTGTCTTTCAACAAGATTCTCAGCTATTGCAAACATCATGGAGAATTTTGAATTTTTATGGCAATTCAATTCTATGAGTGACGATCAGTTGAAAGAGGCAGCTACGAGATATACTGTAAGCCGCTTAGTAGACATATCACCTAAGTTCATCGAAGAAATGATTTTTCTCAAAGAAATATACTAAATTAATTTCACGCTTCCTCTTTCACCAAGAAATCTACTACATGAAAAAGTGACTCAAAATCTGGTCGATCTGTTTCCAAATGTGTTTATTTCCTTGAGAATTTTCATGACGTTACCTATATCTGCTGCAGCAGATGCCGAGAGATCATTCAGTAACCAGAAAAGAACTAAGAACCACCTCCGTTCCACGATGGGTCAGCACCGTCTTAATGGATTGGCTATGTTAAGCATTTATTCTGATATCGGTAGAACTTTAAATTATCAAAGCATTATCGATAAATTCGTGGCTTTGAAGATGCGAAGAATGATTTGAACCTTTCTGTTGAGTTTTTAAAAGATATTTGGAAAAGGCCTAGAAAATTAGTTGTGGCCCTGGGCCTCCAAATCCTGTCCTAGGCCCTGGGTGTATGCCTAATGCATAGAGCCCTTGCGGCCACATTCTTCTCTAACCTCAAGACTGTTCTCTTTAGCCGGCGTTGGTCGGGAGCGCTTCTGAGTAGATAACCTGGAAGGGGCGCTATATAAATCTCTGAAATGATTGAATGAAAGTTGGGTCGGTAGCTCTCCTGAGTAGGCTAGTAACCTTGAAGGGGCGCTATATAAATATTCGCAATTAATGAGTGAATGAAACCATCTTGCTTGTTTACTGTTTAACTGTGTGATAACAAAGACCATTAGCGTCGCCCTCTTCCTTTATCGAGGCTTGGAACTGGCACTGTCAGAAAGCGAACAGTGGCGGAGTTCCATCCGTCCATCCATCCATTCTAAGGGATTTAGGCATAGAACGAGAATTCGTGAATTGAGGCTTTAATATTCGTAAATATTCGTGAATATTAGGGCATTTTTAATATTCGTAAATATTCGTGAATATTAGGGCATTTTTAATATTCGTAAATATTCGCAAGTATTCGTTGATGACGTCACTCTTTCGGTTTGTTTACAAACGAATTATAGACTTCTAATTTAAGAATATGTGCAGTGGTTTTGTTAACGTTCTTGTTCTAATGTCTAATTTTTGGCACTGAATTTCGTGCAATTAATCCCAAATTTTGAAGAATTAAGAATGAAAAGAAACTAAAAAAATTTAATATTCGTTGGCCAGTTTTAATATTCGTCAATATTGGTCAATTTCTACAAATCTTAATATTCTTAATATGCGGATACTCAATCTAAGGGATTTAGGGTTACTATAGCTGCAGTGGACAGTAGAGCCTAGAGGCCAAGGGATTCAATGGACAGGTGCTGACCGTTCCTTCCACTTAGCTGATGCTAAACAACCATTTGGGACTGCGAAGAATGCTGTCCATCGCAGACCTGAGGGATGCGCGGTCGCAGTGTCTTCTACCAATCAATCAATCAATCAATCAATCAATCAATCAATCAATCAATCAATCAATCAATCAATCAATCAATCAATCAATCAATCAATCAATCAATCAATCAATCAATCAATCAATCAATCAATCAATCAATCAATCAATCAATCAATCAATCAATCAATCAATCAATCAATCAATCAATCAATCAATCAATCAATCAATCAATCAATCAATCAATCAATCAATCAATCAATCAATCAATCAATCAATCAATCAATCAATCAATCAATCAATCAATCAATCAATCAATCAATCAATCAATATATTTATTGACCACCATGATAATTATACAGGCACATAGTTCATGCAGTCGTATTCAGAGTGTCAATGGGTAAACCCAAAGGAACATATGGTTCCGCTATCAGGGTTGCCCTATTTACATCAGCCATTAATCAGTTAGTATATTGATGGTCACCATTTAATACAATGCAGTCATGTGATAGAGTGTCAATATTTAATTCTACTGGGAGCTTAAGGCTCCTCACAAGGTTGACAACAGCACACCAAACGTTAGCAATCCTGTGACATATTAACACAACAGTGCATGCACATAGTATCTTATACAATCACCACGAAGTAACTTAGGCCTATGCAAGGGAAGCCAAAACATGGAATTTCAATTTTCGTTTAAATTGATAAAGACCATCTGCGAGGGACTGCTTGGTGGTGTGAGGTTCGTGTGTAGTGAGCGTCGTCGGCTGCAGTCACTCGTCTTGGAAGTCACTTAATCCAGGAAATCCGAGCACTTGTCTAATATATAGCCTATAAGCAGCTATGGACGGGACCTTTCATGCTGTTATTTCTGTCTTTATCTAGCGAAAATGGTGAAAGATCGTACTTCTTTGGAGATGCTCAGTGGAATCTAACAGGTCGTCCACTTGCTCGGATGCTGATAATAATTATTATGTCGTTCTGCCAAATTCTTCTTTAACTCTGGAACGAGAACTCTGTGCTTTAATAGTGACGGACGTCCATCCTTTTAGTAGTCTATGTTACATTCGCCAGGCGTCGCATAGCCGGTTTAGCTTGAAGGTAGTTCATTTGTATTCCCTAGATGGGCCGGTTAATTTATTTTTATAGTAGCATTCACAAGTCACGTGATATCTTTGTGATATCTGCCCGCCAACGTTTGTGTAAGTCAAAACATCGGCTCATTCGGCTGTTGCTGGAAGCAATATTGTAAACAAATGAGTAAAAACATTAATATTTTGACGATTGCTAATGCTGTAGTCCTTTTTTAACTGTCTAAATCAACTGTGAAATATGTTGACGGCATTTTTACATTTGTTTTGACTTACGTAAACATTGTCACGTGATCCAGAGTGAATGCTCCTATCGACTGGCACTTTACAAACCTACTTTAATAGTAGTAGTTTCAGTTTCATGACACTGTGTGATAACAAAGATAATTAGCGTCGCCATCCTCCTCCTTCATCCAGGCTTGGGACTGGCACTGACAGAGTACGAGCAGTGGCAGCGTTAAGATTTACTCCAGATCTACTTATTCTTAAAAGTAGGGCCTAGTAAAATTATGACGAAATTCACCATAAATCAAATACCTCCTCCATTGTCTCGCGAAGCACTGCTTTCGGTTTCTGGCGAAAGGGCCTAAAATTTAGGTCTACAAGACCTAAAATGGCATAAACTGTGGTCTGTTATAAGACTAAAATCTACAGGCCTGCCTACAAAAGGCCTAAAATCGCGGCTTCTTAGTTGCCGCTGAGTAAGGTGCTTTGGAAAAGTCTACTGATACCTGGATGTGATCTTTTTCTTGAAGGGGCTCACCGACCATCATCTGCCTAAGGTCTATCACTTCTCTGGCTTCCACTCCAAATGAAAGTCTCGTCTCGCCCCTTCTATAGATTCCTGCTCTGATATGATCCATTCCTAATACCGCCTTCCTATCTCTTTCGTCCTAAAGGAAACCCGTTTTTACAGAGGAATTGCGAGTTTCCAATTCTAATAGGACTGCACTTAACTCTGTTAATAATAATAATAATAATAATAATAATAATAATAATAATAATAATTTTGCGCTTTGCAACCGAAACATTAGAACAGCAACAACAATAATGATGATGACATTAATAATGATTATCATTTTTTTAACAGAGGTATCACGGATCCCTCAGGTTGCCTAAATTCTGGAGACTTCTGGAAAAGACTACTATAATTCTGGAATGGTTTATTATTATTATTATTATTATTATTAAGTTGTGTATTATTAACAACAGTAATGCATTTATTTTTGGGGGGTTGAACCTTTAAAACCACCCCTAAATACGCCCATGACGGCGACGTTAGTCATTTATTTGGGGTGGGGGTGGGTGGGGGTTGAACCCTTAAATGACGTTTGCCATTAGTAATGGCGATGCTATATCATTGATGTGATATAGCATCGCTATGCAGTAACTAACCAAAAGGACCAGTTCTAACTCAGCCACTTCCCCTACTGTGTGGTGCCAGTCCAATGCACGGATAAGGCAGGAGGGGACGCTAATCATCTTTCTTATGAAGTGCAAGTCATAGTGGTTCTGTATGAACGTGTGGGTATGGATGTTGGTGTTAGTTGAGCGGTTAATACAATGATTCCACAATGTAACCACTGAGCCTTGGCAACAGGTAAGTTAGAACATCCATAACTGGTTTACCCGATTATGTGACCTAAATTTGAATTCTAGAGCACAAAAAGTTACTTTCTGAAGCATTCTCAAGTTGATATACGGTTGAAAATAACTGAATTCAATTAAATTCGTTTAATTTAATGCCACGTAGACGGACGAACAGCTTAAATAAACTCTGAAAATATTTTCCTCCTATTTACTCAATATCACAGTTTTGTATATTATAATAAAAATACTGTCGTCTGAAGACGTCTTCAAACTGCGGCCGGACGAGACATTGAAGATGGAGATCAAACTAACAATAATGGAGATGAGACAGACACAGAAATTGTGGCAACTGGGAGGAAAACGAGTTAGTAATGGCAATTGGAGATGTTAGTGGGTTAGTAATGTCAATTAAAGAGGCAACTGAGTTAGCAATGGCAACAAAAGCAAATTACTAATGGCAATGGTGTTGCAAATGAGTTAGTAATGGCAATTAGAGATGTCAGTGGGTTAGTAATGCCAATTAGAGAGGCAAGTGAGTTAGCAATGGCAATCGGAGTAAGAGCATATTACTAATGCAATTAGAGAGGCAAGCGAGTTAGTAATGGCAATTAGAAAGGCAGGTGAGTTAAAATGGCAATTGGGATGGAACATGAGATGGCATATGAGTTAATGATGGCAATTAGAGAGGTGAGTTAGCCATGGCAATTAGAAAGGCAAGTGAGTTAGTAATGGCCATTAGAGAGGCAAGTGAGTTAGCAATGGCAATTGGGATGGATCATGTCAAAACACAGCAACTGATGATGTGGCTAAGTGACAACAAAAGAGGCAACCCCAAGTACCAGCTCTGATGGCAACTAAGATATCATAACCAGCTCAGTCGCAAGAAAGATGTTGAAAAGTGCACAAAAGTCGCCATCTCAACGTGACGAGAGACACCAGCAATAACGAAGCTACTAATTACATTTACTAAATACAATTCTGCAACACCTCATATCTTAACCTCGCACAGGAATTCGACGTCAAATCACTCGTTCACAAAAAACGACAAGCGCCTCGACACAGAGTAAACACGCATTAAACCAACACTGTAATAACAATACTGACAAATCCTAATATAACAACAGTTGCTGGCGTAATACGTAATTATCTAACAAAGTCCTAACTGTCAATAATTCGGCCTTACGCTCGAACTGCGGCATTTCGACTGCGTACAACAGATTGTGTGAAAGCGAAAGATGGCTGTGAAAGTCCCTGATATTTGGAATCTATTTCGTGTATCGTGGTTCGGCCCACGCGCTGTCTGATGTTACAACGAGGAACTGCGATCGGTTGAAACGGATGTCTTTTGGGAACGAGAGCCTGTCGACGAATTCCTGTAACAGGTTAACATATGAAGTTTTGTGGAATCATTGGTTTTAGTTATGATTAGATTTATATATCTCCATTAAAAGGACCTACCTAATTTCCAGTCCAAAGTGCATCTATGCGTATTCAGGGTTGCCACAAGGTTAATAAACAAAAATCAATCCATGGCTTTCCATGACTTTTAAGACTTATTTTACACGAAACAGTTGTTTTATCAATGTAATATTGATTGACAGTTAAAAATAGGTTTAGAAATATGTCTATTAATGATTTGTCCATGCTATTTTTCCTAGCTATTTTCAAAGTCCATGACTTTCCAGAACTTTTTATGGAAAACACCAGTTTTCCCAGGTTTCCAGGCCCTATACTTTTCAAAGTCAATTTCCATGACTTTCCAGGATCCGGTGGCAACCCTGCACAATTAACATCATATAGGCCTAGCAGAGAGAGCACCTGATTATTTGCTTTTTGAGTGGCGCTATATAAATGTTCAATTGCAGTAACCTGAAGGTGCCATCGTTATTAATTAGAGCGTACCTGTCCTTGGAGAGTTTCTTGTAGAATCGATGCAGTTCCTCTGCCGCTAAGCCACAGAAACAACCGACGAATTGCCACAGATGTCTGGCAACAACAGAGAAATCAACACCAGATCAGACAAATTATGTATGACGTCTCACCTTTTATGGCAATTCACTGCTCAGCATATTATGTGCATAATTATAATCAGTACTAATATTATTACTATTACAATTATTATTTATGAATTTATTAAGCAACACTAGCAGATGACCAAGCATCAATCAATGGCGCTGAGCAATTGTGATTGTGACTTGCTCACAGTAACTGTCTCAGAGGAAGAGGATCGAACCCATACACTCTGTGTTACAAGGCGGGTGCTCAACCAATTGGCAACTGATCCTCGGCAAGCTGTTAATTAATGTCTTGTTTCTGTCACAAAAATGCTGAATTCTGGTCGGCTGCGATACTTCCCAGCAAGTCCTGAAACTCTAAATTCAGGACCTTAGGATTACAATCAATCAATCAATTTCGTTTATTCACAACACCAAGCTGACAGGTCGCAACTTGTTACAGGTAACAGATAGGAAAAATTGTCTCAGCTCTGACAGTTAGTTATTAAATGGGTTGAGATAGCAAATATTATCTCTGCTCTAACTAAAGAAGAATTAGGCTAGTGGCAATGTTAATTAGGCTAGTGGCAATTCGTCCATTGCCAAGCAAGAAATGAGCACTTCTCCCACAAAACACTATAGGACATGGAAGTTTAACTGCTTCACTTATTAAACTATGAAAAATATCGACTTCATATGGAAGCTAGGCTCCCTACTAGCAGAACCATTTGATGTTTCTTCTAGTATGTAATTACACCAGGCATCGAAAAAAAGGTTTTGTATTCAAAGTCAAAGATCTTCAGCAGCCTCACCGTTTTCGATCTTCCCCCGTCGATCGATCTTGATGCTGTGAAAGCAGAAGCCTGATCTGATCACCGGCTGCAAGAAGACATTGATCGAAGAGATCGTCTCTCTGGAGAAGTTTTAACGATTTCCTAACCGGATACATATCAGTCTTACACTACAAGAACACAAAACAATAGCAAATACAATTAGGGCTGCGGAAGTTAACCATTAATTAATCGATTAATCGTTAATTAATTTTAACGATTAAATTTATTTTAACGATTAATCGAAGACCGCCTGACCACCTTTTTAATATTGTCAACAAAACACGTTGCTCGCTAGAACCTATAGCAGTGTTAACATGCTGGTTTTTATACAATGGGTTGAAGGAAGACATTTGAACTGAAAAATATAAACAAGACTACTAATATGAACAAATAACTAGGCTACTAAGTAAGTAGTAACTACTAACTAGCAATAAATAATTAAAAATTAATAATACTATATTACTATTAAAAGATAAACAATGAATAATGTTAATTCTGCATTTGCAATTACTTATTGGGAAATGCATTTATTCATTACGGAGATTTATATAGCGCCCCTTCAAGGTTACTACTCAGAAGCACAATCACAATTTAATCAAAAGTTAACTATTAATTAATCGTTAATTCTTAAATAGTTAACTATTAAACATTTTTTTAATCGTTAACAGCCCTAAATGTCTGCATTTCAAAAGTCTAAATACATTACAAACAGTGCCGGCACCAGGATTTCAGGTTTGGGGGGCTAAAGCTCCAAAAACCTTCGTTTTTGTCCCCTCCTCCCTGTGATTTGCAATTTCCCACTTTTTGGGGGGGCTGAGCCGCAGTTAGGGGGGGCTTAGCCCCCTCTGGCGACGCCCCTGATTACAAATCAGAACATTACAACTGTTTATATCCCAACAAAAGTGACTGACCTTTAGACATGACTGAGCGTCTCCTGTATGGTGATCGTCCAGAGGGTCTTTGCATTTGTCCGATCTCTGTTTATTCGTTTTCGATTTTGACTTTGAATTCGATGAGGACGTAGAAGACACGGCGGATTTGTTGGAAACAGCGTCTCCATTGACTCTCTGTTTTAAGATCTTTGTCTTCGTTTCTTCATGAGTCTTCAGTTTCTTCTTCTTCTGAAGAAAAGAATCCACCATAGAAACACAGGAAGAAAAAGAGGAGGAGGAGGAGGAGGAGGAGAGGGAGGAGGAAGAAGAAGAGGAAGAGGAAGAAGAGGAAAGGAAGAAGAGGAGAGGAAGAAGAGGAGGAGGAAAAAGAGGAGGATGAGGAAGAAGAGGAGGAAGAGGTGGAGGAGGAGGAAGGAGGAGGAGGAGGATGAGGAGAAAGAAGAAGAGGAAGAGGAGGAGGAAGAAGAAGAGGAAGAGGAGGAGGAAGAAGAAGAGGAAGAGGAGGAGGAAGAGGAGGAGGAAGATGAGGAAGAAGAGGAAGAAGAGGAGAAAGAAGAAAGGAGGAAGAAGAAGTAAAGGAAGAAGAGGAGGAGGAAGAGCAAGTCCTAGTAAATCCTGTGGGGCCAACTTTCTTTCTCTTTACCTTTGATTCGTCGGCGTCTTTGTAGTGCTTTCGTAGTTTATTCAGCAGATATTCGACTCTCGACGACAGATGTTTGCCCTGCGGCTTCTCACCAGTCTCTGGGAGAATCTGAAAGCAGATAATATATACACGACATCAAGAAACCGGTTTTTTCTACATAACCTGTTGTTTATAGCACAAATACATTGATTCATTGTAAGAGAGGCTTTGAAATAACATGACTTTAATGAATTGATGCTGTATCGACAGCATCGTGCTGAGAGCGCTTCTGAATAGTTATTCTGAGAGAGGCGCTATATAAATCTTTAGATACAATAGAATACAATATACAATCTACTGTGTCTTTAGCTATATTAAGCTGCACTTTATAAATCTTCATATAATAAAATAATAATATCCTTCAGCCTCAGACTTCACCAATGAAATTGGCAGCCGCATTTCATCTATTACTGGTGACAGACGCATATCAATCTTCCTTTATTAACGTCTGTCGTATCAGCATTCAATGCTATAGCCTGGTCATTTTTAAAGGAAACTGTTGCTTCAAACCCTGAAGACGAGGCCTGACCCTCCAGACATTTATATCATAATAATAGTAATGTCCAAGTCCCTGGAAAATGAAGTACTGTGGGGAAAAAATATAAATAATAACAACTGTTCTCTCTCTCTGCCAGCATTATATTTGATATGTATTTGCAATCAATCAATCAATTTCGTTTATTCACAACACCAAGCTGACAGGTCGCAACCCAAGGTTGTTTCAATTAAATGGGTTGAGATGCAAATATATAAATTCTGATTGATTGATTCTGATCTTGAAGTGGAGCTATATAAATTCTGATTGATTAATTGATTGACCTTTGAGAGTTTGTATTTCGTCTTTGTCTTTATCGTTTGCCAGCTTCCGAGGCCGTACTTGAAGATTCCCTTCAGTAGATTAACATCATCTTCTGCGGTCCACGAACAGTCAAAGTCGGTCGCTTTCAAATGGATCCCAGCCGGAAGTCTAACGAGACAAACAAAGGACATTGTTCAACGCATTTAAGCCCTTTGAACGAAAAAAACATCTTTCAGTTACTTAGCCAAGCAGTTAGATAGTGGCGCTTAAAAACCCCCTCAATGGGGAGAAAGGGGTTTAGGTGAATGGTAACATCTCCGGCATGAAGAGCAGAAGAGCAGCATGTAACCACGGGATCGTTAATTTTGGTAATCTACCCTCCCACAGCCCACCCTTCCAATCGCTAGGATGGTATCTCTTTGCCAAAATGAAATGTAGCAGATATGAGCGCCCACCTTGCATGGCTGCCATACAGTTAAATTCGACTCCTTTAATAACTTGTAATCACCCGTTCATACTATGAATTGTAACTTGTAATTATACTGTCAATTTGAATTAATAATAAACACTATTCATAAGTCAATAAGCAACAGATCTAATGATGAATCATTTTCAGTCATTAGGCGACTACTAACTCGTTGTGTCCGTCGAGGTACCAGAGGCAGAGAGGCTCGAGGTATTCAACCGCATCGAGAATTGACTTTGGCGTGATGATGACTTTGGCGAGTTTGAACGTCAAATTCTTCTGACCTAAAAGCACAACCGGTAACCAAAACCAATCAACCACGAATCAGTCTCACTTCTGCAACAATCGCACTTTTAGTGAGTGAGTGTAGTGGTTAGTCACACCTGCAACAATATTGTAGTGGTTAGCATTGAGAGGTTGGGTGTTAAAATACCCATCAGGGCAAAACTTTGTCTTGAGATTTCTACTCCACCTTTACTCACCTTATTTAATTCAATTTAGTTTATTGACTTTATTTAAACTATTATTCACTCCGACCACGTACACACAATTTCAATCTCCCTCATAAAGATGATGGAAATTTCATTGCCAGAATCCTCTATAAAAACATTTCCCAAATCCACTGACGGTTTACATTTTCTTATAAATCAACCGAATAGACAACTCGTTACTTGTCAGCAGATATGCGTCTATGTCATTCTGTTATTGCAAAAAACGAATCCTGATTGATTGATTGATCCACCTGTGCCCCTAGCCAACTCAGTAATAATGAGTACACTGACTGTACACTGTTGGTGGGAAGATGAGACAGTGAAGGAACCTGAGGGTTCTGTGGAACCCCCGGTTGGTAACTACTGCCTTGGAGAAGTCTTCAGGGATGAATCCCGACATTGGCATTGTTTTGCTAACTGATGTAATATTTTCGTTCATAATGACATTTAACATCATTATAGGCTCGCTCAAACAGTAGGTCTCTTGAAGAGGCACTAACTCAGAATGAATGAAAAAATGAATTTCTGCTTACTTGTTTAAACAGCCAAACAACAGAACCTTTGTGAACGCAGTTACAACGGAGCTACATCAATATCCCATTGCATCACTTTACCACAGATATAAACGAAGATAGATCAAACACAGACCTGAGACTCCTCCGTCTTCCGCTCTCGGCTGAGCTGCTTTTGACGCCGTTTCCATTGCTTCAGTGCATTTGCTAAGAATTGTTTCGACGACTTTGATCAAATCATCAACGTTTCTCTCTCCCAGGTGGCAGTCTCTGGCGATGGCATGGACGCTGAAAAGAAACGTAAATAAATAAGCAACTTCACATGTAGATTAATAAATAATTTTAAAACTTAATATTAAAACAATAAGCGTTGCAGTCCCTTAAGCTAACCCCCAGAGGCAGTACCGGGGATGAAGTCTTAACGTCATTTTTCTTAGCCTCGGCATATGAGGACGGGTAGTAGTTAGCATGTGGACCATCATTCCAAAGGTTGGACTTTGGAATCCCAGCCAGAGCAGAAATTTCTTCAAGTTCCACCTGCACCCTCTAGCCAATTCAGCTATAATGAGTACGGTACATTGACTTTACACTGTTGTAGGGAAGATGAAATAGTGCGGCTGATAACTGGTTACCTGCCCTTATATGAGACAGGGAAAGCGCATTGCCACATTGTAGCTGTACGGGCAAAAGGAACAGAAAATCATCAATCAATCAATCAAAAAAGAAACTTGATATAGAGTCCCCTTCAAGATATCTACTCAGAGGCGCTCCCGGCCCAACCACGGCTTCAAAGAATAGCTTTCAGAGAGGTATAAAATGCAGGTGAAGAGTTCCTAGGTAGGAGACAAATTAAATACTTAAAAAAGAAACAGAAAATAATGGTCCAACCGTTCGAGAGGCCTTCCAAACTTCTTAAGACTCTTAACGAGTGCCTTCAGTTCTTTCGTTGTCAGCCCGTGCACCTCTTCGTACGTATGTCTCGGTCGACCTCGTTTCTTCGGATGACCTCCTACTACGACGACGTCCTGCGATTCGCTCGATACATCGTTCAAAATCTCCTTTCGTTTGTTCTTCTTTCTGCCGTTGTTCGACTCGTCGTAATTTATCTAGAATTCGTCAAATAGAAATAAAATTAAATAACTGATAATAAACTATTGTGAACTTGCAAGACAACCAAAGAGTGGTGAGCTTGCGGGAGTAGATCTTGGTTGATGGTTCGAGGCTTTGGAATTCAACACTCAGTGGATGGATGGAAGGACCCGGGGTTGATGGATCATGGATGGGTGGGTGGATGGATGTAGAATGGATGGACGGTGGGTGGATGTCTAAAGCGCTACTCTAAGTAAAGCTAAGCGCAAGGCACCAGCTTAATCATGAGCGCTGTTCAGTTTTTCTCGGATGTCATTGAGAACTAAACTTAAAACTCATCGATAGCTCAACAGAAAGCACAAAACCTGGCAAATATTTTTAAAAAGCTGTCTGGAGATACCAAACACAAATTTTTTGACTATACAATACATTTAGAAAAAAGATTAACGCATGTGAAATGTGGATGATGATGATGATGAGTTTTCTGGATAGAGAAAAGGACAACGATTCCATTGGGATGAGATGAGTGAGGTCGTTTCCCGTTGCCTTCCTCACAGACAATTGTGAGGAAATGAGCAACTTGTCCAGGGAAGGAGAAAACTCGACTATGCAGTGGCTACATGAGGTAGAATTTGGCAGAACTGAGAGATGCGACCGGACAGAAGGCTTACAATACAATAGTTCAATACCAACAACAAGGTAACAAGGTAATGCAATCCTTACAAAGTAATCAGAATAACACAATACTTCGATTGATCAAGCTGACATGAGCGCAGTATGATTACAAATCAGTACGAACGGATGATCACGAGTTATTACAGGAGTCAAATTTAACAGCCATGCAAGGGCCCATCACGTCCTAGATCTCATTTTACAATACCAAAAAATGCTGATCAAGCAGCCACACAAAAAATACGCTAAAGCAATCTGGCAATCAATCGGTCGTTCTAACCGTTTGGAAATTCTTTCGATTTCTTGGCGGAAGGTGCATGCTGATGAGCAGCTCCGATCTTTCCTCTTCCTCCAGTCTCCGTCGAACGTCCTCCGGAATGATCTCATTCCATGACTTCCCTGCAGACAGGGTTCCAAAAAAATCCAGTCAAGATCACCACAAAATGCAACACCATCAAACAGAAAACCATTTAATCACATTAAATTTTAATGTATTAAATACCCTTGAAACATACATGTATGTGGTGCCTAATTCCTAAGAAAACAAATTACAAATTGTGAAGTGTATATTAATTATATAAATGCAAACTATACAAATTTAAATTTTGTAAATGTAAATTATGTAAATGCAAATATATAAATCTAACTTCAATAAAAATGTAACTAATGCAAATCTAAACACGTATTGTATTGTATTTTCGTTTATTGATCTACTCTAGCTGTCATAACGCAGCTAGTTAAATTACATAAATCTAAAAATAATCTGAATCTAAATTCTGTAAATGCAAACTATGTAAACGTCGTTGTATAAATTATGCAATGGTCTTAAGAAATCTTAACATGAAACTGACCTTCCTCTTTTCCTTCCGTCTCCTCGTCCTCGAGATTGTCGAAGCTAACCACCTACAAACACACACAGCAAAGTCTTCAATCAAATCTTATTCCTTCTATAGCACATAAGACATCAGTTGCTGGTCACTCTAAGGGTATTTAAATAACAACTCGAGTCCTTTCCAGCTTCAATGTGAAATACCTTCGTGTATTTAAGGAAAGCATATGGGAACCATTCACCAAGGGCAAAATCAATCCAGTTGAAAGACATCACGAAAGAGGGTACGACATTCTTTTTGATATCTGGTCACAGGAAACTAACAGCAGTTTACCCTGAATACTAAAACCAATGCAATTACCCCAACCGGTGCAATTTATCCAGATTATTCCAACCGGTGCGATTTACCTTGAATCCAGCCAGAAGATCACTACTTCCACCATTGGCCATCTCTTCAGCGCTTCTCGTTTCGGCCCTCTGTAGGATGTCGTCAATGTCCATCTACAGGTTAAACGTTGCAACAGGTAAAAGCAGGGTTGCCACAAGGTCAATAACACAAAAATCCATGACTTTCCACGACCTTTTTCCGTGACTTTCAAGACTTATTTTAGACCTACTTTCTAACTGTTTTATCGATGCAATATTTACCAAAATATAAAAATATGATTAGAAATATGTTTACTAATGATTTCTCCATTTTCCATGACTTTCCAGGTCAGAAAGACATCGGGCCAGTTTTAACACCCTGCTATACTCATAATTATCACGCATCATCCAATATCTAATTTATATGGCGCCTGCATGGAGAAGACAGAGCCATGTTTTCATATGTTACACTATTTCTGTAAATCTGATTACAGACCTGGAGATCGGCGTCATCATCATCGTTATTTTTAAAAAGTTCCTCCGCTCCGAATTTGAGGATCGCATTCAGCTCATCTTTGCTGAACGGATTCTTTGTGCTGGGAAAAACGAGAGAAAAGAATGTCTTAGAAAACTTCCTTTCTAACACAAAACATCCAACTGCCTTGCTTCAACTGGGACATCATAGCCAATTGGTTAGAGCGCTCGCCATGTAACATGGAGAGCACAGGTTTGATCCTCCTCCACTGAGACAGTTACTGTGTATGGACTTGGTGCAAGTCCTTCACTCACAGTTGCTCAGCGCCATCGATTAATACTTGGTCATTAGATAGTGGCATTAAATAAATGCATAGTAATAATAATAAAAGTGCATAATAATTAAGAGGATATTTACATAAATTCATTCTTGTTAACCCACCTCAGCCTAATTCACTGGTTTCCAGCCAGTTGGATTTTGATCAAGATTAGCTATAGAAGTCATCTATAGATTAGATTAAAAACTCAGCTACCATTTAAACGAAGCAAAATAAACTTGAGCTGAGGATAATTATATACTTCAGAAAACAAAGTCGAGCGAGAGACCAGTCCAAAGCAGATCAGACTGGCAGTTTTTGGCAAGGGTTAGCCAGACACCTGAGGAGAGGGGGAATGCCAGACACTACAGAGACACCCCCGGGGAGAGGGACAGCCAGACACCCCAAGGGAGAGGGTCAGCCAGACACCCCAGGAGAGGGGGATTGCCACCACCGATGATACATAGCAACCATTTCAGGTGAGGTGAAAGACTGGTCACACACCTTTGAAAGTCTTTTTCCAGGATCGTCTTTCCAGTCGTGTCCATGCTCTGGATGACGAGATGATCTAGGACCATCTTCTTCTTGGCACTCTCCAGGATATTCTCCTCTACGCTGTTCTTCGTCACCAACCGATAGACACTCACCTGGCAACAGGTAAGACCAGTTTCAATACGTTTCAACAGGTAATACCAGTTTCTATACGCTTCAACAGGTAATACCAGTTTCTATACGCTTCAACAGGTAATACCAGTTTCAATACACTTCAACAGTTAATACCAGTTTCAATATGCTTCAACAGGTAATACCAGTTTCAATATGCTTCAACAGGTAATACCAGTTTCAATACACTTCAACAGTTAATACCAGTTTCAATATGCTTCAACAGGTAATACCAGTTTCAATATGTTTCAACAGATAATACCAGTTTCAATACATTTCAACAGGTAATACCAGTTTCAATATGCTTCAACATGTATGTTTTAATGAAACAGGTAATACCAGTTTCAATGCTACAGGTAATACCAGCTTAAACTGGTGGTCTTCTTTCACAGGCCAATCATTTCCTTCTTCCGTATCGACTTCTCTGCTGCCTCCAATCTCACCAGCTCTGTCCATCCATTTCTTCCATAAACCTTCCATTCCGTACTTCCCTCCCTGTCCTTCCTTGCATCCATCCCAAACTTCCTTCGCTTGCTCACTTCCTTCTTCAACAACAAGCTCCATCCATCAGTCTTCTAGATATATTGACCTCATTACATAATTGACCCGATTACTTGTAACATCCAAATTTCTAAAGCGCTGCTCCAAAGCCAAGCGCAGGGCACCAGCTTATTCAGGAACACTGTGTCAAGTCAGAGTGGTTGTCCACAGATGTCAAAGAAGATCGGAGTGCAGTTGTCAGAGAGAGGAAGTCGAGGAGACACTAAGACAGGTTTTGTTTAAGACGAGAATGCTTTAAAGGTGAAGGATTCGATGAATGAGGGCAGGAATTTTTTAAGAGGTGGGATTATGGCTTTGTCCTAGTGTGGGGACATCATCGGTTCATGCCTTGCGTGTTAGACACCGGCGCCATAGAAGCTACAAACTATTGCTGACCGAAAACAATAACCTGCTCTCTGTTCCATTTACTGCTCAAGCCTACCTTCTTCGGTTTGGTCTGGGTCGGGATCGCCTCTGACTAGGGGCGCTTTATAATTTATTGATTGATTGATTGGGAATGGGGTGTGGGGGGTGGAGGGTCACCTGGTTCTTCTGTCCGATGCGGTGAGCCCTGGCCTGGGCCTGAAGGTCGTTCTGTGGGTTCCAATCGCTGTCGAATATGATGACGGTGTCTGCCGTTGCCAGGTTCAGTCCGAGACCTCCAGCTCTCGTCGACAGCAGAAAACAAAAGTCCTAAGAGAAGAAGAAAAAAGACAGAAGCGAATTAAAATGGGTCTTATACATCCGCTCTAACTCGTTCCATCAAGTCTCTGCAATGACATCAGCAGCTAAGACAGAATAAACAGATATCATTGTAGAGTAGTTTTAAAGATTTAGGTCCAGCAACTGGAAAGTGAACACCAATCAGGCGCAAACAGTGTTATTTCCTGGAGAATAAAGACAAGTCTTGAGGTACAGAATAGATGTCAGGACCAAACAGGGCAAAGTCCTCCATCTCACCTGAGTTCTTATTAACAAGGAAGTATTTCCCCAATGGCAAATTTCCCTTGTCTGTCCGCTCAGTTTCAGTGCTCATTTCAAAGAGCCTCATATTTCTACTTGAGACACAAAAACTACAAACACTCTGAAGAGGAGCTGTGTATAATGAAAGTCACCTGAGAACCTTCTGCGTTGAAATGATCGAGTGCCTGCTTGCGTTTGTCACCGTGTATTGAACCATCCAACCTCTGCAACCAAAAAAACACTCGAGATACAAACAAAGTATAAGTACTAAGTTTCCTTAAATCTGTCTTATCAAAAGCTTGGAACTTCAGGTATCTCATGGCGACTCTTGTGTGCCATCAGTTCAAACTTTGTACACTGGAGATTGGCACTTCCAAGTTACAATGCTATTAATATATTATAATTAATTACTAACCATTAATTGTTGGTGGTGTAGCGGTATGTTCTGTGCCTTGTTCGAATCCTACCACAAGCCACTGGTTTGCTGCCTAAATACATAAGATTGCTCACCCACAATTGTCTGTGAGGAAGGCAACGGGTAAACCACCTGACTCATCTCATCCCCGGGTGGCATAAAAGCCAATGGACCAGCCTTAAGCAGAGAATTCATAATCAATTATTAATACTGAAACTTCAACACATTCAACAAAGCAGTGGGAGGATGGCTTGCTAAAACTATGATTCCATTACCACTGAGCGCAGAGTCCTACCTGGAAGGCGAATCTTCTGAATCGCAAGTAGCTTTCGAGAAGGTCGAGCATCCGAACCATTTGTGAGAAGATGAGAACTCGATGTCCCGTCTCCTTCAACCGCGTCAGCAACTTATCGAGAAGGATCAACTTTCCACTTCCCTTGATGAGACTCTTTGAAAGCAAAGACCCACAAATCACTCTCAAACTGTTCCAAAAATGTTTTCAAAAATGTTTTCTACTGTCCTGGGAAATCCAGGGCATGTTCTGTATGGGTTACTGCCACCAAAAAAAAAACAGTCTATGCATTTAGACCGAGAATGCATGATCTGAATATTGCCCAAAGTTGATAACCTTATGAGGAAGACTATTTTGGTTAGGATGTTGCATCTGTATTAATTGTTATCCTACATGTATCTGCACCAGAGTGCGTCTTTGTCAGCTAGTTAAACAAAGAATATACTTACTTACTTATTTACAATATGAAGACAAGAGAAATAAGAGAAGTCCTTGAAACCAAACATATGTAGGAAACTGTTTCATTTGGAATCTCTTCCCATGAATTATGATTCCTTTAGTTCGGTTTACCTTAAAGTTACCATTGACTTATGCCCAGTGCATCTGCAGGGTAACAGTGCGATAGAAGTCCTAGATTAGATTAGCTTAAAAAGGTGATAAAGAAGTAATTAAATTAGATATGAAAAGTGTTCCAATTGGATGACTTTTCCAACTGGATGACTTTTCCAATTGGACAACTTTCCAATTTGACGACCTTCTTCAGAATTCCGGCGCTTCAGAACTACTTTTATAAATACTTATAATTTTAAAACCAGTGGAGCACAGAAAGACTTTGTAGCGAACGAACCTCCAGTCCAAACGATTGGTCGTGGCTGATGAGAAAGAGATGATTGCAGCATTTCTTTAGCTCCATAACGATGTTGATGAACGATGAAACCTTTCCACTGATTCCTTTCTGAAGCTCAGTTATGTTCTTCGTCAGTATCAGCCTACACAAATGAAGGAAAGCTCAGACTGCAAATTCTAACAATCTTTCTTAATCTACAGCACTACTGCTAGTGTTATGCAAACTGACCTTGTAGAATGTAACTTTTTATTACTATTATTAATACGCATTTATTAATTGCCACCATTATCTAATGACCAAGCATCAATTGATGGTGCTGAACAATTTACTGAAAGTTATTTACCGCCAGTCATTTACTGCCAGTCATTTTACGTACTATCATTTTCCGCCAGTCATTTACCGCCAGTCATTTACTGACAGTAATTTCCATCAGTCATTTTGGCTATTTTTTACTGACAGCCATTTACCGTCAGTCACTTTACCAACCATCATTTACTGACAGTCATTTATCGTCAGTCATTTTACCAGGTCGTTTACAGACACTCATTTACCGTCAGTCACTTTACTGACAGTCATTTACTGACACTCATTTACCAGCAGTCATTTTACTGACAGTCATTTTACCTACAGTCATTTACTGACACTCATTTACTAACAGTCATTTTACCGTCAGTCATTTTACCTACAGTCATTAACTGACACTCATTTAACATCAGTCATTTACTGACACCCATTTAACATCAGTCATGCATTGACACTCATATTTTACTGACAGTCATTTACCGAGTCATTTTACCGTACTGGCAGTCACTTTATTGACCTGTGGTCATTTACTCACCTGTAGAAGTGCTTCTGGACTTTGGACATTTCCACTCGTAGGATCCGTTCCGTTTTTGCCGGCAGCGACTTCTCGACGTCCTTCTTGATCCGCCGGAGAATGAACGGAGTGAGCTCTGCATGGAGACTCTCGAAACCTGACTTATCAGTGAGGCTGAACCTCCGCTCAAAGTCCTCCCAATACCTATATCTACAATCATCAAAACAACATTCAGACTTCATATAAAATTCGATCACAAATACTATGATCTTACATAAGATGATAAGAAGTACTTTCATGCAAGATTCTATCGAAACTACTATGATCCTGAATCAAGAAAAATACTTCATACAAGATTCAATCAAAACAATAAAACAGAAACAATAGAGGTAAAAGACAGACTTACAATAATCAATTTGCTCTACAGCCGACAATAGATATAAAGACAGAGGTGGAAGTAGGAAGATTGGGTCTTTATAAAAACATTATATTAACAATATAAAACCTAATAATATAATAATAATAATGATGATGATGATGGCAACCTGTCAGGCATGATGAAATGCAGCAGAGCCCAGAGTTCCTTGAGGTTGTTCTGGAGAGGAGTTCCAGTGATTAGCAAACGATGGTTCGTCCGAAATGGAATCAGACATTTGTAAAGACCGGATTCATCGTTCTTCAGTCGATGCGCTTCGTCGACCACCAGAGCAGACCAGTTGATGACTTTCAATTCAGCCTAAAAGAGAAATTGTCACAGTATCCTATATATATATATATTCGTTTAATAAGAAAACAGGTTGTCAAAACGCAACCAGGTACAGGTTATGAAAAAAAGGAGTAATAGATTAACGTATTAGTTACTATCAATGTTAGGGTATCACAGGATGTTAGTTATTTCTCTCTTCTTTTGTTTTACATCATGAAATGCTCTCTACAAATACTGTAATTTCTAGAAAACATCTCAAATACTGCGCCTGAGGCAAAAATAATAATATTCATTTATTAATTCAAACTGATAAGTATGCAGTAAGATTACATAATATGGTAGTAGTAGATGATAACAAGTCTTAACTGTATGGCAGCCTGAAAGGCGACCATCTCACCTACTTCTCAATTTTACAGCTGCCCCTAGAGTGTGGAAGGCTGAGTCAACCCTATAATTAAGTGTGGGTATTGAACCTGAGTCCTTCTGATCTTCGAGCCAGAATGTGTTACCATTCAACCATCTCCTTCTGATCTGTTTTGCTCTTTGAGCAGCACTAAGAGAGAATTACAATAATTACCTACCTGTTATCGTTATTTTACATTACCTGGTGCTATATAAATGATCAATTACGAAAACAGTTAAAATCTTGCGTTTACTTCGTCCTTCAGTAGAATTTCGAACGTCGTCAACAGAACGTTGAAGTTGTGTCCGTTCTTCTCCGTTCGTTTCCACTCGAAGTCACGGATCTGAAAAAGACGCAGATATCACTTGCCAATAACTGAAACTGTTTGCGTCTCTGTCACGAAGCGATAGCATTTGATACAAGCATAAGCTGAGAGAAGTAAGAAGCAAGTCCGGCAGTGTACAAGCCCTGTGTCCATGCCTCATCGTATGTCCACTGCAGGTCGGGTCAAAGAGTCGCGACCCACGACCCTCATATGGCACATGGAAACTTTGCTGAAAGAGGATTACGAAAGTGGGTGGATGTACAGGTAGATGGACGAGTGGATGGCTAGATAAATGTATGACTGGATAAACAATTATATCAATTGCTAATCGATTAGAATTAACTACTGAAATTTGCTAATCGATTAGCATGAGAATTAGCAAAATCTAGTAGCTAATCGATTAGAATTAGAATTAGCTGTTTGTCTAAGCGATTAGCTAATCGATTAGAATCTAATCGATTAGTTACCCATCTCTGATTAACAGGTAGATGGATGGAGGTGGGTCAGTAGTAGCATGAACTGATGGATGGATGGATGGATGGGTGGATGGACAGGTGGATGGATGAATCGATGTATTAATTCATATCACTCAAACAACATCATTACAGTCGGTTTCCAGTTGGTATCGAACCAGACTGGAAAAAGCAAACCGCAGTGGATCATCCGTCTTACTTTTATGCGACTCTGTTTGTCTCCGACGTACTCGACGACGTTGATGTGAGGCGCCCATGTGTGGAACTCCTCCTGCCAATTGGCGATCGTCGATAGCGGAACGAGAATGAGGAACGGACCGTAGATGTGGTGAGAACTCATCAGGACCTCAATGAATGCAATGGTCTGAATAGTCTTACCAAGACCCATCTCATCCGCAAGTATCACACCGTTCCACCTACCAGAACACGCAGTCAGAGTAAACATAAGAACAAGGCTCCATTTAAAATACATGCCAGTAAGAACAAACATCGTTAAGAACAAATAGGAAGAACTACCAGAGAGAACAAATACTGTTACGAACAAACTTCAAATGATGGTAAGAACAAAAACTGGTAAGAACAATCATCAGTAAGCCCAAATGCCAGTAAGAAAATATGCTAATAAGCCAAACTGCCAGTAAGAATAAGCACCAGAAAACAACAAAGCCCCTGGTAAAAGCCCTGGGAAAGGCCTTGGTAAAAACCCTGGCAAAGGTCCTGGTAAAACCTGGCAAAGGCCCTAGTAATAACCTTGGTAAAAACCCTGGGAAAGGCCTTGGTAAAAACCCTGGCAAATGGACTGGTAAAACCCTGGCAAACCCTGGCAAAGGTCCTGGTAAAACCTGGCAAAGGCCCTAGTAATAACCTTGGTAAAAACCTTGGTAAGGGCCCTGGTGAAACCCTGGTAAAAACCCTCTTTCGCACTGACCTGCACCAGGCGCTGAGCAACCAGTTGACTCCCTCCAGCTGGTAATCTCTCAGTGCCAACTGATTCCTTTCTCCAAGTCGTGCTGGTTGCTCCCGCACTTGCACAAACTTTGGACGCTGTCTCAATGCCTGAAAAAACAACAACCAAACGTTTAGTAGATTTATATAGCACCAAAAAAATAACAAATATCAATCGATGGCACAACAAAAGGGCTATATAAATGAGCCATTATAACTAACTCTGGAAGAGAGTTATAGCGCTCACCTTGAGTGACGACTCGAGCCTCTTATCAAGCATTAATTAAATGCCATTATTATTATTACTATTATGATTATTTTTATCATTTGTTTTTACCTGAGGTATCAAGGATTCCTCAGGATTTAGGAAAAATTGGTATAAGGAGCAGGAAATTTGTCTGGAGGGTCAGGCGTCATCTTCGAGGTTTGAAGGGAAAGTGCCATTATTATTATCATTATTATTTTATTATCATTATTATTATTAATATTACCCAATCATTAAGTGCCATTATCTAATGACCAAGCATCAATCGATGGCACTGAGCAATTGTGAGTGAAGGACTTGCTCAAGGTCCCTACGCAGTAACTGTCTCAGGATTTAACCCGTACTCTCCACATTACAGGGCCAGTGCCCTAACCAGTCGGTCACCCTGTCCCATAAGGTCGTGAGTCTTACCGTGGCTCTGGGGTCTGGCGTTCGCAAGTTCATCAGTCGCTCCCTGTATTCATCGACGATGTCTGGAAAGAGTCGGTCGATGAGTTTAGCGTCCTCTAGCGTCGTCTGCGAATACTGAAGTCCCTCCCACTTGACGAGATACTCCACACAACCGTTGTCAGTTGTCTTCTCTACAAACAACCACAAACAACCATTCACACATCCATCCGACCAGCATTCACATTCCATTCAACCACTCTCATCAATCCATCGCATATTCGTCCATCATATCAATCAACTCAACCACCCTCCGATCCATCCAACCAACAAAACAATCCATCTATCTCTTCATCCACCCATACATTCACCTGTCCATCCACTCATTATCCACCCACCCACCCATCCATTCATCACTTCATATTCCTACCCACCATCCATCCAATAATCCAATGAAGGCTTAACCATCCATCCACCCACTCTTTCAGACTAGGGGTCGTTGAATTTCCCCAAACCTCTGGCACCCATTCACACCCTCAATCTATCCCTCCATCCAAGTCATCCATCCATCCATTCATTCATCCATCCATTCATCCATCTATTCATCCATCCATACATCCAACATACTCACGCAACATCCCACTCCCACCCACCCCATCATCCACCCACCAATCGATCCAGCCAGCCATCCATCCATTCACCCACCAACCCCTCCACACATCCACCTTTACATCCACATACCCATCCATGCACATTATATCACCCTTACAGAATCTCCCAAACCACGCAGCAGGCAAGAACTGTGTATCTTACGTATGATCCGTTCTGCCATTGCGTGTCGATCTTCGATCTGTTCTTCCTTCTCCAGCTGACACATCAGATACTCACAATCCTCTACGTTCGACAGATCCAGTCTGAACAGACAATACAACCACTTTGAGAGCGCTGTCCCAAACAAGAGAGGTTATACCTAGATCTGAAAATAGGTGCGCTTTTTGTTGCTGAACCTAGAGTTTGAGATTCTCGTCATTTGGCTCAGTTAATACAACTGGCATACGTAGGACTATATTGCACTGGGTGAATGAACTTCTGTCATTTCGTTCTCAACTAAGACTTGCCTCTTTCTAACTGCTAATCGACCATAGGCTGCCTCACTATCTTAGCAAATAGATCTTCTGGATGTTGACCTGATAATAGCTTGGTTTTGGAGTGCCATCGGTTGATGCCCTTTGCATTAGACACCACAGCTATAGAAGTTACTAATTACAACTTACTAGACGTTCTAAAGGACTGTAAATAATCGAATGTTGAAGATCTGACCTGAGTTTCAGATCGTCTTGTCTTTGTCGGAAGTTCTTAAGCTTGATCATTCCATTTGCGTTTGCCAGTCGCAGACTCTCTTCCGATTCCCACGTGTTGTGGATGTGGCTCCAGCCTTTCCACTTTATCAGGAACTGCCTCTCAGTTTCCTCCGTTTCTGGGTCAAGGCCTGCATTTGGATCACCCTTCTCGGCAACGTTGTAAGAAATGGTTTCGTCCCCGGTTGCTACATTTCGCAGATTCAACACAAAACAACAGAGTCTTAACACCAGAGGACAGTATTTTGCACAGTGGCACGTTTAATTTATGACGTAACAACTGTGGTTTCACGTCTGACGTGGGAACTTCTATGTTTACTTCTACTTTATGGGAACTTCTACTTTACTTCTACTTTATGGGAACTTCTAATGTGTAGGAACTTCTACTTTATTGGAACTTCTACTGGCATGGGAACTGTTACTTTAACTTCTACTTTATGGGAACTTCAACTTTCACTTCTACTTTACGGGAACTTCAACTGACGTGGGAACTTCTACTGTTGCCTCTACCTTAAATAATTTAACAGAGTCAGTTCAGTATAAGTCGTTAGTGTTAACCGGATAAACTTCAAATGTCTCTTCTCTCATTAAAATGCCAAAAGTTGGAACAAGTAAAAGCATAACGAACGTTTACCTCCCTTTCGACCAATCCTCTGTCGTAGAATCTTTTCGATCATTTCGACCTCTGCATGACCTTCGTCTTCCACCTCTTCCTTCTCCTCATCCTCGTCCTCCTCCTCAGCTGTCGCCTCTTCCTTCTCTTCCTCAGCAGACGACCCGGACGAATTTTCGTTGTACCTAAGCACAGAAAACAATTCTCCATCTCCATTCCCACTCCATCTACATCCAACTCCATTTGACATCCATTTCATACAATGGTTTCCCACTTGAAACAGACATCCAATTGCCGCTACAGAAGTTATTAGAGGAGGTTAGAGCAGCTGCTCAATTAACAGCAATTGATTATCATAATTAATCATTAATTTCTATAGCACCAGAGTCCAATGCACAGTGCACAGTGCGGGTAGGATGGAGCAATGGCACTGGCGTGAAGAGCAGAAGATCAGCATGGACCCTGGATCGATTCCCGCTACTCTCCCAAAGGTCAACTCAGCCTTTCATTCACTATATGGCATTGGTAAAATGAGCAGTATAGGACGTGATGGGCGCCTTGCATGGCTGCCGTAAACAGTTAAATTCGCCTCCTGTAATAACTAGTGATCATCCGTTCATACTATGACTTGTAATCATACTGCGTTGTGTCAGTTTGAACAAATTAAACACAATTATGTTATTATCATCAAATCAATTACACATGATGCTACACATAGACGCTGCTTACTTAACAGGTTTGGCAGTCAATCGAGTCGTTGTCTTCTTCGTGCGATAGGCGTCGCTCCATTCGCTTCCACTCCAACTGTTCTCTTCGTCCGAAGATGAAGCCCCACGTTTCTTCTTCCTTGGCGGTTGAACGACGTTTCTACCGGACAAAAAGAGAACACAACTGCTCTAAACACACTCATTCCTATGCAGATACAATACAACTGTATTTTCTGATACAATGCAACACAATACAAAACAATCGCATTTGATACAATACAATACAATTTTACACCTGTACATTTTTGATACAATACAATTGAATTGCACTTCAATACAATACAATGCAACTGTACAATACCACTGCATTGATACAATAGAATTGCATTTTAAACAATACAATACCACTGCATTTGATACAATACAACTTCATTTGATACAATACAATACAACTCTATTTGATCCTCATTCCAAAGTTCAGAACGGCACACGACCATATGACAGAACATCAATGGCGCTGAGCAGTTGTGAGTGAAGGCTTTGCTCGAGGTCCCTACACAACAACCGTCTCAGAGGAAGAGGTTCGAACCCGTACTCTCAACGTTACAATCCAAGCACTCTGACCAATCATCCACCATGACACACATTGCTTTACAAGTAACAACATAAATGAACCCATCTGCACGAAAAAGAAATCTTGAGGAGCTGCCCTTTGAACCGACCTTCTACTGGGTCGCGACCTTTTGCTGCTCGGCTCTTCATAAGTGGAGTCGCTCGAGCCGTCTGCTGTGACTTCACTCTCCGACTCAGTCGCTTCAAAGCTACAGAACATCAAAATTTTGCAAGTTATACACGAAATTGTAAGAACACAGATATAACATCTGCCACTCAGGTTGGGAAGATAAGATCATGCATGGTAAGTTAAGGTCTTAAAGATAATAATTAAGTGTATTCTTTAATGAGAAGCACTAGCAAATGCACAGCACTGTACATGGCAACCTTAATACATTAAAACAAACAAACAAAAATTATATATATACAAACCAAAAATTGAATGAGAGAAGTTATTGTATATCAACGGAAACATAGGGAAGGAAAAGTTAGGGTTAGTCATTTGATAGTCATAGGGAAAAGGGATTTCTGCCCAAATGTAGAGACGCTCATATCTAAATTATGTTCATAGTTCATAAAGTAGGCCTACAGACAGAACCTTAATTGTAATTGTAAACAAACATTTATATAGCGCCACTGGCGATTCAGAGGCGCTCCCTCTCAACCCAAGTCAGTGCTATCGCTAACAAATAAAATGGACTTCATGTGTTTCTGAAACAGAGGAAGAGCTGAAGAACTCAAGCCGCAGTTCCTATGGAAGATGGTTCTTACTCTGAGTCTTCTTCTGATTTTCGTTTTCGGCTTCCGCCGTAATCTTCGCTTCCGTCGTCACTGCTCGACTGTAACGCAAGAAAATGCAGACTTTAACCAGTTTCATCAAGAATAACTATATATTGCCTGAGCAATATGATGTACTTTTATAATCATTTACACTCAGTATTATTATGCATTTAAAATAAGCACCACTATCTAATTGATGGCATTGATCAATCGTGAGTGAAGGACTTCCTCAAGGTACCTGCACAGTAACCGTCTCAGTGGAGGAGGTTCAAACCCTTGCTCTCCATGTTAAAAGGCAAGTGCTCTATCCAATCAGCCACTATGTCCTGCTCTCTGCTATAAAAGAAACTGGTGCAATAGTAAGTCACTACCTTTCTTTTGGTCAGAGAAGACAGACACACACAAAACATTCAGCATTCAAGCTTCTTAAAATTCTGCATGGAAAGATGTTGATGAATTAACGCTGTTTAATTTATATTTGACGACTTAACACTTTGTCTATCTTAACGAGCTCTGTAGCCCCACGCTTAGTGCTCGGGAGCTCGCGCTCCCTCTCTGTTCAGCTGAACAAGGTCTCCTCTCTGCTCCTTTTGCTCGCACCCCCAACAGGCAGAGCCGTGTCTTCTGTGATTGCCCCTCGAGTTGGAATGGCCTCCCCTTGGCGCTCCGCTCCCTTCCTAGAACTCTTTCTCAGGCATTCCTTTCTTATCTTAAAATGGTATTATTTGGCTGCGCTGGGATTGGGAGCGCCTCTGAGTAGTTCCCTTGAAGAGACGCTATACAAGCGAGAGGTACCGAATGTTCGAGCCCCGTTAGGGCGGACATGCTTTGGTAGGCTGCTATTAGCTTACCTCTGATTGCAGGCTGTCTGTTCTGTTAGTAGTTAAGATTTGTTGCTTCAATTGCATAACTTGTAAATGTACAGCGCAGTGCGTTTGTCAGGTGCTTCAATAAAGAAAAGATTATTATTGTTATTACTATTATTAAATTCTAGTAATGAATGAATGAATGAAAGTTTACGATTGGCTGCCATGGGACAACCAAAGCTTACCTCTGATTGGCTGTCTGCCCGCAGAGAGCATTGCGACACTGGTCGTAATCCAAGTCCCAATCGATACATTCTCTGGAAACATCCACGTTACTGGTTAGATTCATTTACAAAGATAATGCATTTGTGGCATTGCATATTTCACGCAGACATTATACCATTCATGCGTGCATTGTAGCAACTGCAGGCGCTGCATCATTTATGCAGGAATCGGCAAATTTATAGTATCGGGGACTGTACATTTTGGGTAATACACAGTATATTAAGGCATGCTGACATTGGCCACCAGAAAACATGTGTTGCGCACCAGTGCATATTTTAACGGATTTTGACTACTGGGACAAAATCTGCTACACAACTTTCAATGTTATTGGAAACTAACATTGAAAGTAGAGTATTACATGGGCAAATCACGAATACTACTGGGATAAATCCTAAAACTACTGAGGCAAATCCTAAGACTACTGGGACATTTCACGGGAACCAATCACAGAGCACAACTGTAAATGTACAGCCCCCGATACTATAAGATTGCCCTACATCCCATCGGCAAGGAATCCACGATTTTCGGTTTTAAATCGCCTCCAACTGCTTCTGAAACGTTTCCACATTCCATTATCGTCCACTCTAAACATGTCCACAATTTCAAATCTTCACAAAGATACTCCGACTTTTCACCATTTTAACGCTCTAAACGTGTATTCTGGGCGACTTAAGAGGGGGTATTACGATCGCAGGTTAACAGTAAGACAGTTTGTGGAAGGGTATTCGTAAACAATTAAGATTAATTGATCTTTATAAACTTATTACCTATTTAATTACAGACGTACTTTGCGGGTCGTAACCTCAACTTCCTGCACTGTGTGGACACAGACAGTGCGACCACTCTCCATTTGTGAAATCCCAAGATCTTGCCAGAAAAATCCCAAGATTGCTATGCAGAATCCATTGATCCCAAGTCGACCCCGATAACAATCCCAAGATCTTGGGAACATCCCAAGGAGTGGTCACACTGGTGACCACAGAAACAGAGGGCAAAATGATTGGCTGCTTCGCCATCCTTCCCTATGGTTGGATCAGCTTCCGGGCTTGAGGAATTATTTTGCTCCTCAATAGAAATTCTATTTTAGGTTAAATACAATAAAAAAATTCCTGCAATGCCAGTCTAATAGCTGACACAGCAAATGGCCATCTTTTCACAGTTGCGTCTGACAGCTTGGTTTCATGATTAAACGAATATTGATTGATTGAACATCGGCCAATGCTGCGTTTAAATCAGTAGGCCTATATTCGAATTCGGACTACCCTTGGTCCCTTTGGACAACCCATCTGACTCGACGCAGTGCTCGTGAATAAGCTGGTGCCCTGCGCTTGGCTCTTTAGATGTTTGAAGATTACGATTTCGTGTTGGTTGTTTTAGTGTGGTCTTGGAATCACTGCTTAGCAGTTAGCATCTTTCGAGTAGAGGTTGTAGAAAAATATGTCTCATCCTAATTTTGGTTCATGAATAACGAACGTCTACATAGTACATACTCCGGCGTTTTACATTTATCTACAGCACATCACATAGTTGTTTAAGAAATATCTTGTAGATTTACATTACACTGGTGCTAGAGAAGTTGTCAGATTATTATTACTTACGTAATGATGTTATATGACAGAACACCTACCTGGTATGTGTATAGACCTGGGAGTCGACCCCAATAAGTCGACCCCAGTCGACTTGGGCATCCCAAGTCGAGTCGAGTCGTTTCTGCTTAGCGCAACTGACCCCCAAGTCGAATTTGTACTGAAAAGTAACCTCAAGTTGTTTTCTACAGAAGTCGACTTACACCGACTTGGGACACAAACAAATCTAAATTTATCTCGCCACACTAATGATCGTGAGGCAACGGCGGCGTTTAAGCAGTTGTATAGTGTTTTTAGTGTGAACAAGTGTTTTTAAGATCTATAGTGTGTTAGGGTTGTGTCATGACAATACACCCTGTATATAATTATATATGTATAAACATGATCTAGTTGAGCGGGCGGTCAGCGCCGCTTGTCTTATGTAAACATTGACTGAATATAGCTTGTACTGGGCACGTGCTAATAGCGCGGGAAAGGTTAGAAATTGCTGATTACAGTCGTTTCAATAATGCAGTTGTCTTAATACGGTGGATAGAGCTGTATATTGACAGTGAAGTGTTAATTAAGAAATGTAGTTGATTTATGTTGACGATAGCCTATATATTGAATAAAAGTTGATGTTCATCTCATTTGAAAGAGTAAGAAACGCAGAACGGTACTGCGATATTATTTTGTATTATCGACGCCGGTTGCGTCGGTTGGGCTAAGCAGTTATTTAGGCCTACTTATTTTTTATCGGTGTCGATTTATCTATATCATGATTTATTATTCATTCATTCATTCATTACTAGAACTTGTATAGCGCCTCTTCAAGGGAACTACTCAGAGGCGCTCCCAACCCAAGCGCGGCCAAATAGGGATCATTTTTAGTTGAGAGAGGAATGACTGAGAAGGGGTTCTAGGAAGGGAGCGGAGTGTCAGAGGGAGGCCATTCCAGGTCGAGGGGCCAATCACAGAGAAAGCACGTTATATGTTAAAGCGTCACACGTACGTTTAATAAACTGGTGAATCGAAATGTTAATACAAATGTTAGCACGTCTACCTTATCAAGAGCTGAAGACGCGCAAATCAATTAACTTTTAGTCGTCAGTGAATTCGACCCAAAGAAATCTGGCTCTCATACTAATCAATCGATCGTTTGGATGCTACTTTGGTGCATTGCATTAGTCGTTTGCAGACGGAAAAATCTGTTGTATTAGGACAATGATCGACTATATTGTCGGTGAGTGGTAGTACTGTGGGATGATACGCATGCATTGCTATTTGAATGACGTTAGTGGACAAATAAATTATTATGACAACAGAATTAAACTGTGTCATTATAACACGCCATTCAGTGCAACCAGTCCGCGGTCCACTGCAGATTCTTCTGTTAACCCATTAGAGCATTACAAAATTGTTCAAGCACAAACACAGACAGCTTAAAATAGCAAGTTTATTCATCAGGTGTTGAGATCTCATTACTCATTAGTATAAGAAATTAATGCTTGCCAGGCAAATTATTGGCATGACATTTTTGTATTATTAGCCGTACGTAATCGTAATTACGATGTCAGAAGTCGACTTTAAGTCGAAAGTTGGTTGTTTTTCTGCCAAGTCGGGTGAAGTCGTTTTGACTCCAAGTTGTCGACTTCAAGTCGACCTCAAGTCACTTTAGGGTCAAGTGGGGTCAGATTGGCTGACCAAAGTGACTCCCAGGTCTATATGTGTAGCCAGGGCTGTTAAAGGCTTGGTTTTTGGGTTTTTTTTACAAAAAATCAAAAATCTGCAAATTTTGGTTTTTGGTTTTTTACAAATTTGAAAATTATAAATGCCAAAAATGTCGTCTCTTCAAATCTCTTGGCAATTGTTGTATGGTCTTTGTTAACTTCGTTTTATGACATTCTACGGTTCTACTGTTCTATATTTAATTTCATTTATATGCATCTGATTAAATTGAATGGTATTATGCCATTTTTATGAGTTTTATGATCCGAAATAGGAAAATCTATAAAACAAAAATACCAAAAACCCAACTTTTCATTTTGAAAGAAGTTTGGTTTTTTGCACCCCTGTGTGTATATATAGTTTATAAACATAGCCATATCTGACAGTTACAAGACCAACAAATAGTACAGAGATGTATAGTTACACTATACACAACCAGGATACGATCTGTACAAAGGGGTAGACTCTTCAAAAACATGTAGGCCTACATGTATCGCAAGGATGATGCCAGCAACTCTGTCAGCTGTAAGGTGTCGTGAAACACCGACACTTCAATTTGTAGGAAGCTGGTGGGAACATCTCCCATTGAAGATACATTTTCCACATATATTTAGCTTCTGCCCACATGTCTTTGCAAACATTGCGCAGCCCACATATCACATCTTTAACGAGCTGCAGTGCCTCCCAGTCACTTTACTACACTCTCACCATGAGAAATCAAGACAAACAGAAGTAGACACAGAATGAATAACACTATCTACATGTACGTCTGTATAGAATAAATCACCTCAGCTATGTCTAGTTAGAATAAATCACCTCTGATACATCTAGTTAGAATAAATCACCCAGCAATGTCTAGTTAGAATAAATCACCCAGCAACGTCTAGTTAGAATAAATCACCCAGCAACGTCTAGTTAGAATAAATCACCCTAGCTGCATCTAGTTAGAATAAATCACCTCAACTATGTCTAGTTAAAAAATCACCCTAGCTGCATCTAGTTAGAATAAATCACCTTAGCTATGTTTAGTAAGAATTAATCAACCTAGCTGCAATGCTGCATCTAGTCAGAATAAATCACTTCAGCTGTCCAGTGGTTAAAGGTTCCGTAGCGTGATGAGCAGTGGGAATGCAAGCAAACATTTTGAGAGCAGTGGTAACGCCGTCCCACCCACTTTAACCCCTGCAGCTGTCTAGTTATAAAAAGATCACCCTAGCCAAATCTAGTTAAAATAAATCACCCTAGCTAAGCGTATACTGAATCATGAATAAAATTAATTGTATGGCTAAAATACAGCTTAAAATATCTTACAATTTTTAATGTGACAAATAACAAAGTTTCACAAACATTTATTTCCTTAACCATTCACTCCTTTTCCTTTTCCTCTTAAGAAAACGTTTTTTAAATCGTTTTTTAAATCAGACCTTCATCATAACAGAAACCAAGCAAACTACCGCTGATTATCGAATTTCACTTGTCCACGGGATTGTTCGCAACACTGACACCCCCGGCCGCTCGCTTCTTTGCCCTCTCAGCCACAATATCAATCTCCCACCCGGCCCCTCTCGCCCTCTTCAGATGGTCTTCCACATGCTTATCCGGATCAAACTCTTGCGACCACGTGGCCATGCGTCTCTCATATACCAGCATCACCTTCTCCTTCTTTTTCCGCTTGACCGCCTCCAGTTTACGCCTGAGGAACCGCATCCGCTTTCTCAGCTTCCGCAACTGATGCTTCTTCATCTTCTTGTGCCGTATCGTCATGAGGTAGGGCATCGTCTCCATGGTGATCGGCGGCGCTCCTTGATCTATGATCCTCTGCAACGGACTGGGATCGATGATCGGAAAGAGCGATTGCAACGATGGATCGAACTTCTCGATCTCATGGATCATCGCGGTCGGAAGCTCAAAAGCAACGTTGCTGAAAACAGGATCGATTATGGATTTTTTAAAAACTCCATTGTACCAAGTCGTTGGTAGCTTGTATTCTTGCTTTGGGTGGATCGTGTTTGACAGAGCAAGTCCGAACAACTTTTCCTGAACACCCAGAACGGATCCAGAAAAATCCTGCACAGAATGGTTCTGATATATCGCTGGGTTCACAGCGGACAAGGACTCTGACGGAGGAGGCATCTGATTCGCCACCTGACGTGTCTTGTAAACTGTAAATCAAATCAAACACACTTCAGTTAAAATCCAACTGTAAGAAAATCTGCAATATTATTATTATGCTTTAATTAAGCATCACTATCTAATGACCAAGCATCAATCAATTGCCTGAGAAACAGAGGACTTGGTATGCTTCTTCTACTAATTCTGGTACATTGTCAAAAATGTTGTAACCCACAATGAATGTTGTGGCTGATGGCTTTTATTGATGTAAGCACATAACAGCAATAAAAATCATCAACCCTTGCAAGACAAACATTTCACAGATGCATATCAGAGATGGGCAAGATTAGTTAAGTTGCTAATCGATTAGAATTAGCAAATCTTGTAGCCAGTTGATTAGAATTCGCTGTTTGTCTAATCGATTAGAATTCGCTGTTTGTCTAATCGATTAGAATTCGCTGTTTGTCTAATCTATTAGAATCTAATCGTTGGCATTATCCACCATCTCTGGTGCATAATGCTAAATGAACCATTACCACATATTGCAATTAAACAAACTATAACCATTCAAACACTGATAACATAACAGCCTGCGACTCTTCTGTTATTCTGTACAGTAATATTAAAGAAAAGAGGTCACCTGTTGGTAGGGATGAGAAGCATCTAACTCGCCGAAGATGGGCGACATTTTTCGAAACCGCTGCCAGTGCCATGGTGCCTCCTACAAACAGAAAATTATATAAAGCTTTACTGAAAATTTGTGAAATCAAAATCTCACAAACCATTCATCAATTACAGCAAGATTCAAACACAACCACGTAAACCAAAAACCAGCTGAGAGCCTCTAAATCTATTAAAAATCTAAGAAATTTTGGCAAGCTTAAGTATCAGGGGCTGAAGGATATAGTGAATAAGTTTACTGGCGTCGTGAATGTGGTTAGCGCCGTCCACTCGTCATTTGAAAACCTGGTACCGTCCGGCGTCCGTGCAGCATGCCCAAAGATACTGTAGAATCCTTCAACCCACGATACTATAAGTTTGCCGAAACTTTGTGTAACTTTTATCTGACACATGCCACTTACTACGCTTCCCATAAGGCACTGCACACGTATACAAGAAAATGCTGCTCTGCAACATTTATTTATGTAATTAACCACAGTTTGTATAAAGTGAACCCAGCAGAGGGGTCAGACTGGTCACATCAACTCACATAAACGACGCTACTAACCGCAGACGACAATGCGACCGTAAAACTTCGGCAGAACTTGATTTTTAATCGTATAACTAACACATAAAATATTCTACAGAGGTTTTAAACCGGTTTAAAAGTCTATTTTATTCCAAACGTCCTTGCACACGCCGAAACAACGATGGTCCTCCCGGGTTTTAGTCACAACCGAAGATCATAGATTCTGCTTGCGTGCCAAAAGTGTTTAGTAAACCTAGCGACAGCAAAATTAATCCCATGTAAAAATTTGATCATAAATTAAAAATAATTATTAAATTTGTTTATGGCACAGAACAGGTTTTAGCTTACAATCATGATAATCCAACATTAGAATTTGGATATCTCCATTATAATAATGCACCAAGCTTCAGTCGATAGAATTTCAAAACAGATTGAATAATTATTGTATTTTCGTAAAAACTTAGGCCTAATCAATCCCCTAAACTAGGCTATTCTTCTGCATGATCTCGCTTTGCTAATGGTGTTCAAGTTTTTGCCTACGTTTGATGACCTCTGTGACCGTGTTGATTCCTCCCTTTCTTCCGTGCTTTACAACACCAGCCCAGTGTGATTTTCCTTTCAGGTCTACTAGTAGAAGTTTACAAAGACAAATTTGGTCAGTATACTGCATTTTTTGAACACGGATTGCCGCTTTGCACAGTTGTAGTTGGCACCTAAGAGAACATTTTAAGAAGGGGAGGCATTCGAAATTTCCCTTAGAATTCAAGATGGCGGCTTTTTTCAAAATGGCCGACCTAAATTGAGATTTTTCAATATCTCGGCTTCTAGTTCACTTAGAATCATTATCTTGGTGTCTAAACATACACATTTAGGGGTAATGATTCCAATAGGGCCATCGCAGATTAGCCCCGGTCTCATCGGTCAGCCATTTTCCAAAATGGCCGACGAAAATTGAGATTTTCAATATCTCGGCTTCTAGTCAACTTAGAATCGTTATTTTGGTGTCTAAACATACACATTTAGGGGCAATGATTCCACTAGGGCCATCGCAGATTAGGTCTGGTCTCATCGGTCGGCCATTTTCCAAAATGGCCGACGAAAAATTGAAGATTTTTCAATATTTCGGCTTCTAGTTCACTTAGAATCGTTATTTTGGTGTCCAAACATACACATTTAGGGGCAATGTTTCGACTATAGGGCTATCGCAGATTAACCCATGATCTCATGAGTCGGCCAATTTCCAAAATGGCCGACGCAAATTGAGATTTTCAATATCTCGGCTTCTAGTCAACTTAGAATCGTTATTTTGGTGTCCAAACATACACATTTAGGGGCAATGTTTCGACTATAGGGCCATCGCAGATTAACCCATGATCTCATTAGTCGGCCATTTTCCAAAATGGTCGACCGAAATTGAGATCTCTATTTTCCAAATAACTTAGTACAAGAAGAACATTCTTAACGACATTTGCACGCCATATCACGCACTTGCTGCATGATCAGACGACCATCTCCTTAGTCCATTTTTTCACATGAAGTGCCAGCTAGGGATATGTGTTGGGTACCAGATGAGAGGAGTTCCTTATCTACGTTTGTGACAACATGAACTTGACTAAAATTATGGAGAGCTTAATTCGCAAGCAGAATGAAAAGTTCTTTCTTATTTCTTTCATTTATAAGAAAGTCAGGCCAGTTGAGTGGTAGTGTTGTTTCTGGAGCTACTTGTCGGCGTGTACCAGATCCTCGCTGCTGTCGAACACCATTCTTCAAGATAGCGGCAGCAGAAATGTTCCAAACCAAATCAATATGAGTTGCAGCTAAGCGAGCCACATGCCGTAACAAACTGTCCTGAAAATCACTCACACAATATTCTCCTAAATGATTTTTGAACAACGTGGCTTCATGCCATTATAATATGAGGGCTGCACCATCATAAACAAAAGCACATGAACTTCCACAAAACTCAACTGGTTTATCAATTCCGCTAAGAGATTGCCAAGTCTTCCTCCCACATGTGATGCGCTAGTCCTACACACTCTTTGAGCCAATACCAAGGTGGGCATATGTGAGGCCAGGCAGACAGTATCATGACTGACATGCCATCTCCAGCTCATTGCAATGGGGATCAATGGACAAAGCGAGGTGAGGTGTGGACTCCACAGTACACCACACAACCAACAGTTAGGCAGGATTGCAGAGAACTATTGAAATGTTGGTGCAAGGAGGGTTGTACGTCAAATAGATGCTCTTGTAAATGTGCTGTGTCCCATGCACACTGATGTGTTCCAACAGTTATAGCCTACTGTAGGGGGAAATGTTCGAATCCTAGCTAAGGACGTAATTCCTTACTTTTTACGAAAGAAATAAAGATAAATTATGTCTAATATGTTTTAGAAATCCATGGAAGACTCTTATAATTAAAACGCTTAGATACCATCCACAGCAGTGCTTCCCAAACTTTTCAGTGTCACGGACCGGCAGGAATTAAATTTGAGTGTCACGGACCGGCACGAATTTTCCACTGCAGGAGTAGGCCTAACGGTGCCAAATTTATTAATTATTTCTCTGTTTCGTTTTCGATCACTTAAATTCCTCAAAAATTCATTTAGATGCATGTTTAGCCAATTATCTGACTTTCTGCCCTTTAAATGCTATCCTAATAAGTCCTTTTGTTATGACTTTTGAAAATATAATATAGTCGTTTCTTGATTCCGAGACAGTTTGACCAGTTTCTTGACTCACTTTGTGGACCGTGAACTATAAACCGAGATATCGAAAATCTCAATTTCGTTAGGCCATTTTGGAAAATGGCCGACCGATGCAGTGTGATTCTCCTTACAGATTTTATTTTAGTTATAGTTATAGTTAATGGTTTTTTATTTTAGTTATAGTTATAGTTATAGTTAATGGATTTTTTATTTTAGTTAATTTTAGGTACTACTCAGTTACAATAATTAAGGCTATAAGCAAAATTGTGCGTATTAACACGCTGTTTCACAATTTGTTCAGAGCTTTGAAAGCCTTTAAAGCATGGGTGCATTCAGCTTCATGAATACACGAGTTTCCAAACTAGCTGACAAATTGCATAATAAAAATAATTTTTCGTTCTCATTTATGTAGAATCGTCCATATTGTACTTCCTATTTTTATTTTTTGTATTAAAGAACATAAAGATGAATTTTCGTTATTGTTATTTTCGTTATAGTTATAGTTAATTATATTTTTTAGTTATAGTTATCGTTAACGAAATCATTTTATTTTCGTTAAGGAACATTTTCGTTATCGTTATCGTTAACGAGAATCACACTGGACCGATGAGACCTGGAGCAAATCTGTGATGACTTCAATGGAATCATTGCCCCAAAATGTGTATGTTTAGCCACCAAGATAACGATTCTAAGTGAACTAAAAGCCGAAATATTGAAAAATCTCAATTTTTCGTCGGCCATTTTGGAAAATGGCCGACTCACGAGATCATGGGTTAATCTGCGATAGCCCTATAGTCGAAACATTGCCCCTAAATGTGTATGTTTGGACACCAAAATAACGATTCTAAGTGAACTAGAAGACGAAATATTGAAAAATCTCATTTTTCGTCGGCCATTTTGGAAAATGGCCGACCGATGACACCGGAGCTAATCTGCGATGGCCCAAGTGGAATCATTGCCCCTAAATGTGTATGTTTAGACACCAAAATAACGATTCTAAGTTGACTAGAAGCCGAGATATTGAAAATCTCAATTTTCGTCGGCCATTTTGGAAAAAATGGCCGACCGATGAGACGCTAATCTGCGATGGCCCTATTGGAATTTTTTAAATGTGTATGTTTAGACACCAAGATAATGATTCTAAGTGAACCAGAAGCCGATATTGAAAAATCTCAATTTAGGTCGGCCATTTTGAAAAAAGCCGCCATCTTGAATTCTAAGGGAAATTTCGAATGCCTCCCCTTCTTAAAATGTTCTCTTAGGTGCCAACTACAACTGTGCAAAGCGGCAATCCGTGTTCAAAAAGTGCAGTATAATTCCGTGTACCGCCTGGACTATACTGGCCATTCTTTCTTCGCACAAACGTGAGACCCCGCGTGGTGAGTCTGCTGACGCATTAACCAGATGTGGTTTTATTACGCGAATGTTCGTAATCGTAATCTCCAAACTTCTAAAGCGCCACTCGAAAGCCAAGCGCAGGGCACCGGCTTATTCACGAGCGCTGCGTCTAGTCAAAAAGGGTTGCCCGAAAGAGTAGTCCGACGGAGGTCCGAGTCCGGTTTTCAGAGGATCAGAGGGGTCAGAGTAGCTGCCAAAGTGGGCGTCGTTTAGGTCGAGAGTTTAGTCGGGGTAGGAGTTGAATGTTATTCAATTGCTGATCTTCTTCTTATTTTACCCTCTCACAGCTCCGTAGATGTCCGTTTTGTAATTGCATGTTATTATTTTTTGTGATTGAACACTCTTTGATTGGTCTTATCTTAGCCTACTGTTCCAGCAGTGCTTTTTCAGGCGGTCCAATAACCCTGCCAGCATGCCCATACAGAGCCCATCTAACTTTTAGATGGGCTCATGGGCTAGCGCTAGGCCATATCAGCCCCATCTGGGCACGAGGTGAAGTGACCATTATCCGATTAAAATTTTATGTTGGAGATAAGTGGCCTAATGGGCTTGGCCTGCCCACATCGAACCCATCTAGAAATTAGGTCAGAAGTCCATTAACCGACATTTCCAATATCTGAGTTTTAGATGGGCGATAAGTGGGCTCGTGGGCTTGGGCTGCCAACCTTGAGCCCACTTCGGCCTGATGTCAGAAGCCCAATAAGCGACGTTTGCGACGTTCGATATTTGGATGGGCGATAATAATTGGACTCGGTTCTCCTTCACAAAAGCTCTCCTCCTTTACAAAAGGTCTAACACGGAGGATTCGTAGGAATAACCTCACTCGGTTCTCCTTTACAAAAGCTCTAACCCGAAGGTTTCACAGGAATAACCTCATTCGGTTCTCCTTTACAAAAGCTCTAACCCGAAGGTTTCACAGGAATAACCTCACTTGGCTCTCCTTTACAAAAGCTCTAACCCAAAGGTTTCATAGGAATAACCTCACTCAGCTCTCCTTTAAAAAAGCTCTAACCCGAAGGTTTCATAGGAATAACCTCACTCGGTTCTCCTTTACATAAAGCTCTAACCCGAAGGTTTCATAGGAATAACCTCACTCGGTTCTCCTTTACAAAAGCTCTAACCCGACGGTTTCACAGGAATAACCTCACTCGGTTCTCCTTTACAAAAGCTCTAACCCGAAGGTTTCACAGGAATAACCTCACTCGGTTCTCCTTTACAAAAGCTCTAACCCGAAGGTTTCATAGGAATAACCTCACTCGGTTCTCCTTTACAAAAGCTCTAACCCAAAGGTTTCAAAGGAATTACCTAACTCGGTTCTCCTTTACAAAAAGCTCTAACCCGAAGTTTCACAGGAATAACCTCACTCGGTTCTCCTTTACAAAAGCTCTAACCCGAAGGTTTCATAGGAATAACCTCACTCGGTTCTCCTTTACAAAAGCTCTAACCCGAAGGTTTCATAGGAATAACCTCACTCGGTTCTCCTTTACAAAAGCTCTAACCCGAAGGTTTCATAGGAATAACCTCACTCGGTTCTCCTTTACAAAAGCTCTAACCCAAAGGTTTCATAGAAATAACCTCACTCGGTTCTCCATTACAAAAGCTCTAACCCGAAAGGTTTCACAGGAATTCATTCATTCATTCATTCATTCATTCACCCAGAACATTTATATAGCGCCTCTTCAAGAAACTACTCAGAAGCGCTCGAATAACCTCACTCGGTTCTCCTTTACAAAAGCTCTAACCCGAAGGTTTCATAGGAATAACCTCACTCGGTTCTCCGTTACAAAAGCTCTAACCCGAAGGTTTCATAGGAATAACCTCACTCGGTTCTCCTTTACAAAAGCTCTAACCCGAAGGTTTCATAGGAATAACCTCACTCGGTTCTCCTTTACAAAAGCTCTAACCCGAAGGTTGAACAATTCTTACATTTAACTTCGATTTCCGCTTCTTTGTGATCTAAGAGTATCGACGAGTTTCTATTCGAAATATAATAATGACGTGTGGATTATTGGTCGGTTTGTGTCTTCAAACGGAGCAGTTTTTCGTCGAATTTCGAATTAATTTTTCTGATAACATTTTCGATTATCTTCTGTTCAAAGTTACATATGTAGTCGTGTCGATCTTTCGATTTTCGATTTGTGTCACCAAATGGCCTACCGTTTTTCGTCGAATTTCATCTTTCTGTTTCTTTAGATTGACGAATTTCTTATAGTTTTCCTCGACTTTAGGTCTACGTCTTGTCGCCTTCACGTCGATTTTCCAAATAAAGCTCGATCGACTCGTTCCCACGGCAACGAACAATCGGTCCAAAGATGACGTCATCAGAACAACAATAGCGAGATGACGATTTTATAAAATTTACGTCATCAGTTCGCAAAGTAAGTAAGTAAATTCGTGGCACGCGTTGTCTCATTTCTTCCAAAGTCAGAGATTTGTTGCTGTAGAACCTACATTAATTGTCTGGTTTTGGCTTTAAAAAGTAGGCCTAATAATAAATGCCAACCTTCAGTGTCGAAAAAGGCCTGCTTGAAACGGAAATTATGATTCACTGTACCTTCATCATCATCATCATCATCATCATCATCATCATCATCATCATCATCATCATCATATTCGTTTATTTAACACAAAACTGTCGACAAAACGCAACAGAATAACTTTCAGGCTTCATGTGAGGCGTCGCCATGAAGCTGCATTACCCATCACTGTTCAGGCTTTTATTCAAGACCCTATAGGCTTAGGCCCAGCTAAGCTTTTAAAAAAAATCTTACTCAGATCCATCTATTCCGGCGGCCACCTTCCAATTGCTGTCATCATAAACACATCCTGTACACCTTGAGCGCTTCTGAAAGGCTTATGCTACGAGAAGCGCTTTGATAAATGATCATAAATGATCAAATACAATACAATACAATACAATATACAACTCACGGTATCAACGCCTTGGCTCCATCTTGCTCTGGTCTTCTAGCAAGTATTAGGCTATCTGAATGCTTTCCTGTCGGACCAATATTGATCGATGGACCATTGCCTTCAAATTGGTACTGAATAAGAAACTTTTGCGTCCATTTGAAATGACTGGAGAAAATACACATAATATTTCCCATAGGCCAGAGGGATTTTCGAGCCCCCACGCTTCATTTTTTTATCTGACAGTTTTCCCCTCAGTCAATTATTGATTATTAAGTATGTATGTATGTATGTATGTATGTATAGGTAGCTATCCCCAATTATTGATCTACAGACCATTACCTTCAAATTGGTAGGCCTACTGAAAACGAATCTTTTACATCAACTTGAAATGACAGGAGTGTCCTGGCCCCCCCTGGACTATACAGGCCCTATCATTGGACAGCAGCATATAGGCCTACTCACTTTTCTAAATTTCCCCAGATGCTCAGTTTGATTTAAGTTTCGTTTAATTTTGTATGACTGTTTTGCTTTAGTATATTTTAGTTATGACTAAAGCCTTGCTATCAGGAAAAAGCATTCTAGAATCTAGATAGTTTCAGGAGCCTTTTTTCTGGAGAGTGAATGAGGGTGTCTACAGTCGATTTCCATGGTTGCAAATGAGTCCACATATGGAGTTCAGGGTATAGGTACCTATCCCCTTCTTTTTAGTTTACGTATTATCTTCTCCAACCGAGCTTTCCCCAGACTGGCTAGTTAGGATACATATTAGGCCTATGTATAGAAAAAAGTATAGTTGAACCTGGTTAGAAAGAGTAATGGAGTTGACAAGATGTCTACAGCAACCATATGCACTTCTTCAGACGGGACACTTAACAATTTAAAGTTCAGCTAACAAAGACTGGCATGAAGGCATCGGAGACAATTTTTCTTGATTAGTTGCTGCAATAAACTACTATGAACATGTTTGGGTTTTGGTTAGTGGTCCACAACCCACCAAATTAAAATGTTATATAGGTTAAGAATATATCCGTTAACCTTATATATAAAAACAATATAAGGCTTGTGTGCAAAAGCAGCAAAACTACACTTAAATTAAACTAAACATCTAAATTTAAATAACTAAACCTAATTACATGTAAAGGAGCAGAAATCTCTGCTCCTGTTGATTGATTAAACAAAAGAACAATAATAAAATAATACTGTCGAGTCTCCTGTAATATTTTTAAAATAAAATTCTGCTCATCAAACTCTTTTGTGTGCAACACTAAACTTAAATTAAACATAAACATCTAAATTTAAATAACCAAACCTAATTACATGTAAAGGAGCAATCTGTCTGCTCTTGTTGATTGATTAAACGATAATACAATAATAAAATATAATACTGTCAAGTCTCCTGAGACGTTTTTAAAATAAAATTCTGCTGATCAAACTCTTTTGTTCTACTTGTAATGGAAGCAATCGTTCATTTTGTTTCTGTGCAATATCACCTTTTCAGTTTGATCTTGTTTGCATTCATCTGTACTCTTCCTTTCTGTTGGTACTCAACCTAACCTGCGATTAACATTGGCTGTCAGACCGTACCATTCGCCTTGTCGCAATGGACTCCGGCTGTACACGTGGATATTCAATAGATGACCTGTCCATCGATAGTTTCCTCAGGAGCTCTTCCCTGTTGAATTTTTCACTAAGTGGCTCTGGAGTTGGAGGAGAGAACTTCACTGGAGGTTCCGTTGTACAAACGCTGCTATACAACGAATAAGCAAACGAAGGGTATCGAAAACTTGAATCGTTCAGTAGATCGTCATGCTTACATTTCACGTAATCTTCGACTGGCAAATGGAAGGATGGCATCATGTAACATGGAAGGAAATCCTGCAGGTAAAACTCGTGGAAACAGAGCATCAATTTCTCAACAAAAATTCTGAGTTCCGGTGGATTTATGTCTTCGTACAGTAAACTGTTTCCTGTGCAACCCTTCAATGCTTCAATGCAGTACAGAAGGCAAGTCTTCAGAACATAAGTGAGTTCTGACTTATCATGAATCAGCTGTTTGCCAACCATATAAGCTGCTCTTGCCACAGCTGAACACTCTTTGATGATTCGACCCTCTGCCGGTGCAAAGGATATTCTGGCAAGTGGATCTGAAATTGGAACCCACGGATACTTTGTCTGAGGGTCATTAAATATCAGATGGCAACCTCCTTGCTTCATTCCATCTCTTAAACTGGATAACGCCCCTTCTGGCCACCAACCGTCAAGTTGAATGCAGGGAACAATATCCAAAGATATCAGTGTGAACATGTATCTATCTTCAATCGGACGATTCAATTTGAGTTTAATGGAAGTGCATGGGTCAATCGAAGGCCAGACATCATTGGCCATTTCAAAATCTCTGTACCGTCCTTCCATTTTGACATACATCATACCGCCTTCGTTGAGCGGGTCCCACTCGAAAAAATCTTCGCCTTTCCAGAACTCCGATTCCCTCATTACTTGTAAGTACAGAATTCTGAACCTGCTCGCGATTTCCGTCGTCAGAAGAAAACCATCACTGTTGAAGAACTTATCAAAGTTCTCTTGACCTTTAAATTTCTGATTTTCTGGCCGGTATTCAGCATTATAATATCTTCTTTTTAGGTGAACAAATCCAGTTGGCGCCTCCGGTGACGGAACAACTTCACACATTTTGCCGAGTTTTGTAAGAATGAAATTGAAATCAAATTCATCTGGTAATCCAGTTTTTGTCCCTTCTTCCGCGCTGCCAATTAGCACAGGCCGGCATTCAAATCTCGGATCCCTTTTTCTGATTTCGTCCGACAACCTATTCATGAAATGTTGAACTTTATTGCACAGCCTTTTTGAAAATTGATCACGGTAGGCATATTCTGAATCATTCCAGATCATCCAAGTATCAATTTGATTTTGCTTTTCTTTGTCTTCTAATTTTCTGGGCAAATTATGTTTCATATGTTCTTCATTTCGCAGTTTCTTCAGATCTCGTGGTGTTTTTCCATCAACATCTTGTATGTGTTCGTTGGCCCCTTGCTCAACAAGTGAGTTATACATGTCCTTGTCTTCACAATAGTGCATTGGTGTTCTTCCATAGTTGTCTCTCTCATTAATGGTTGGTTTTAATTTCATGACATTTATCAATAGAACAATGTCTTCCGACTTCAGACTCACATCAATAACGGCATAATGCAAAGCTGTTCTGCCTCTGTGGTCCTTTGCAACCGTCAATTCTTCAAATGCTTCTTTATGAGGACTGATATTTAAATGATCGTGCATGAAGATATCAACCTTTTTGCTCAAAGTAAGTTCTGGTAGCACAGCAAACAAACGATGGAGTGGAGTTTTTCCCAGTTTGTCGGTATACTCCAGAGCAGTTTTTGGATATTCTAGGTGTTTATTCAGAAGGGAACCAGAAGTAGCACCAAGTTCCTTAAGTTTCTCAACTGTCTCACGACTGATGTGCAGTTTTGACTTCAGAGCCAAATCAAGAACTGTACAACCTTTGAAATCTAAACAATTTATGTCAGCACGACCACGAGTCACTAACATCCTCACTGTCTGCTGTATTGAATCATTTCCTGGCCATCCATCTTTAACCCCCTTTCCGATCGAACTATGTGAAGCGTATCGGTCCAACACCGCTGGCATTTCCACTGATGCAAGTACTCCAATTAGTGCAAGGAAATCACGTGAGACATTGTTGACGATATCAGAGCCATAAATAACAGCATGCAGAGCACAAAATCCACGATGATCCTGAAATTCGTCCAAGCACCCACGTTGCAAAAGCAATTCAACTACATCAACATAGGCCCAACTGGCTGCCTTAATAAGCGCAGTCTCTCCAAACATGTCTCTTGCATTCACGTCAACTCCAGCACCGTGTTCGTCTCTCCAATCCAATAATAGCTTGACACTATGACTGCATCCAACTTGTGAGGCCATCATACGAGGTGTTTCTTCAAAGATGTTTTTTGCATTAATACTAGCATTATGCTTTAAAAGAAGTTTGATAATGCCATTAATCAGATCTGTATAAGCAACACAAGAGAACTGCCTGCACCGACAGTAGCCAACTGCAAAATGAAGAGCGGTCTCCGATGAAACTGTCAGATCATCCACGTTAAATCTACCAGACTCAAGAATAACTTTGACAATTCGTTGGAGTGCTTCAAGCCTGTGGAACGGATTCGGATGTTTCTTTGACTTTTCTTCAAAACGGTCAATCATTGTTTCTGAATCGAGCTGTAGCACTGCAGTGTGCAAAACCGAGTAATGACAGCTGCTTCGGTAATCGATTTCAAAATCACCTTTCAACAACTTTTCAACTGTGTCGACATCAAAGGATCGAATTGCTGATATAAAAGATTCTGTTGCCTGATGATCTAGCCTGAAAAAGCAAGTCATATAATCATGCATCTAGATTTTTCAGGCATACTGCAAGCTATATACTAACTATTGTGATAAATGTGGTCAGTGCTGAAATAATACTAACAGGATATAATTAGAAGATTTAGCCTCAAATGTACTAGCTTTTTTAGGCCTTGCATACAAAAACATGCAATAGATAATCAACCATCTAAAAATTTACTTGATTAATTAAAAAGTAAACAGTTACGACAAGGAGCAATGCAGCAAGGACAAGGTCTCTATTAAACTTTCAGAACCGCTGTTTCGGTGAAGTGGAATGACCTGAAGCCTGGTTGAAAGATGGAAGATGGCTGTTTAAAAGGAGGTAAGAATAGAGCTTGTTGTAGCGTACTCCTAATCATCTTAGCTAGGAATGAGCACATGATAGGCCAGTACAAAAAAATGGGATCCAGACAACTCTTTTCATATGAGGATGCATGACTGCTCTCTTCTGAGAGAAAAAAAGCAGGCTCTTCCAGTAGAAAGAGAAGGTTAATAGGATAATGGCTAGGAAGTGAGGTTGCAACTTTATAAGCCATGTAGGCACAGGGTCAAGTTCAAAAAGTTTGGATGAAGATTTCATCAGTAGGTCAGCAATTAAGTAGTCAAAAGTGACTGGTTCAAGGGTTGACAGTGAGGTTGTAGTAAGGATAGGTATCTCAAGAAATGAATAAAATGAAATAAAGTTCACAGTAAGTACTATCTAATCTCTAACTTGGCTAACTTTAGGGATGGTCATCAAGACATATTAAAGAAATTAGTTTACTGAATAGAAAAATATAAAGAATACAATTTACTGAGCTTTAACAAGACAAGTCTTGCACGAGAGCGCGTTAAATGAATGAACAGAAAGGAACCGCATACAGAAACGAACGAAACACAGAAAAACGCCATCTTATGATCTTACAATACGAAGAACGGCTGCTTCATCGGCAACAGACTACATACTGAAAAATCCATTAAAATGACGACTAAATCAAATTATAGGCCAACAGAGGGCGCCTATAGCTGAAGAATATTGCCAAAAGTCCTCCTACCCCGACATTTTGGTCACGGATTGTTGCATTCGTGAGCGTTTACTTCTGCTAACGGTTGAGCACAAGGAAATCTTGTTCTTTGTTGGTAGTTGGCGCCTAATTAACTAATTACGCTAATTTATGCATGTTAAGAAAGTTGGTTTTGCGCCACGTGTTTTGCGCAGTGCGTATCTAGGGCGCGTGATATATGGTATAGCCGCAAACAGAGCTACCACTCTCCATTTTCAGAAATCCCAAGATCTTCCAAAAACATTCCAAGATTGGCCAAAAGTGTACCAAAATTCCATAGTTACTGAAAAGGAAATCGTTGTGATGAAATATGAAATGCGTTTTAACAATCACAATTATTCACAAAAATGCTGAGCTAAGAACTGGCAAAGAAAAAACAGGAACATAACATTGAATTAAAAAATTAAAATGATAATTAACGTCTTTCAGACAGACACTGAGCGAGATTTTTCCAATCGGATTCGCTGCATCTGTTGGAAAGTACGTTAAAACTAGTCTGTAGACCTTAGAAAAAATCCCAAAATTGCTATGCAAAATCCCCAGATACCAAGTCAACCACTAAAACCCACTCGTCAGTAACTTGGGATTTGTTGGTACACTTTTGGACATTCTTGGGAGTTTTCTGGCAAGGGCTTGGGATTTCGGAAAATGGAGAGTGGCCAACGAGAGAATGCTTCTGTTTATTGCCATCGATTATCGCTCGTTTACTTCTGTTAATAAGTGTAAAACATTTTCCTGGTTTGTATGAGTATTCTTAAATTGCATAAAATTATTATTATATTAAAATATCTGTTGCAAGCTTTACTACTGTAGTACAACGTGCAAATGATCGACACTGTTACCTTACATTTCAGCAATTTGTTTACATTTAACCCAGCCCTACATAGTCTTTTGGCCGGCTGTTTGATTACCACAAGCTTGCCAGTCGTGAATTTGACGAATTAAGTAACTTCAATTTAACGGTCGATGGCTATCGGGTAGTGGAACACTGTTGTGGGCAAACATTTACTATCGGGGACGCACAGTTTTCAATAATATACACTCTGGGCATGCTGCTAGAGCCCGGAGCAAACTAGCCTCACGACGCCTAAACTGACCCTAACCGACCTTCACGATGCTTAAACTTTCTCTAATGGCGACGACATTATACGTCATATCAAACACTTCCTTCTAGGTATAGTGTTTATAGCGCAGAACCCACGGCATAGTGATAGAAACTGCGTCCCCGATAGTAAATGTTCGCCAAATTGTGTTGAGCAGTGATGAAGCTTTACAAGTTTGGTTGATGTGTAGTTGTGGAGACGATGTCTGCGCCAGATCCAACGGAAGATGATGAGGAGCTCGACTTATTCGAGGGACAAGAACCTCTTCTAGATACAGAAGATGTTTATAGGGTGAGCCGACTGATTTTATGTATCTAATCACTTAAACGGTATTTAACACAGATTCGTCACGATTAAGGAAATCTAATCATAGGTTGATCGTAAACTTATATCCAAGTGTAGAGGGATTCATTCCCCATGCTAAATTCTATCGTTTTAACCTTCCTGTTAATATTAGTTTTATATTTTGATTCTATCTTTAGTATTCTTTTGAACTAGCTGTAATCAGTTGCGGTTTGTCAGCTGTTTTTTGTGTGCCATTAAACGAATATAATAATAATAATGACAAGGATTTATACAGCATTTGAAAGAATTCCTTTGAAACAGAGCAGAACTCTCCAAATAACTTTCAGCATTTCAGAGGCTCTGAATCTCGTGGTTGACAGTCCAGCATGCTAACCACTACACTATGTTGCACCCTATTGTTTAGACCCATTTCAAAAGCCCTTATTGTGATTTGGACTGGCTGTGCTCATTAGGAAACTGGGCACTTGCTCCTCCTCCTCCTCCTCCTCCTCCTCCTCCTCCTCCTCCTCCTGCTGCTCCTCCTCCTGCCTCCTCCTCCCTCCTCCTCAGTATTCCTCGTTGATTTTTGAGTTCATGTTTGCTCTCATTGATTTTTGAGCTGATGTTTTGCTGAATGCCAACTAACAATCAATCAGTCATTAAAATACTATTTAACACACATCCAAAGCAGGTGAAACCAAATGCACACATCTCTGTAATAGGGTCACCTAATTTCTTACAAAAACGGATTTGCAGACGGCATTTCAAACACTTACACATTTTGTCAGCGTTCTTGTTAACTTTCTAATTGCAGTTTTATGTGAAATATTTATCACAAAAATGCCACCAGCAAGTTAACTCTGAGCATCATTTGAACCCTACCTGTTGAAAATCTTTCAGAGGATTCTCGAGCAAGAGAGGTCAAATCCGTCGCAGTTCATCAGCGCCTGGGAGCTGGACGAAGATGACATTGACGAAGCAACGGAGGAAGAGAAACAACGTATGATGCGTTTAGAGATACCCACAAAATCTCTTCACTTGGCTGACTATAGAGTCTCTGTTTACGACCAGAGCCCTCATTAAGGGGGGTTGCTAATCCGCTGCAGCACCCGGGCCCTGCAGTTTTGGGGTGCCCTCATTTTATAAATATGTGCGTGATGGACCGGTGGTTGTCAGAGGGGGTCTTTGGAAGGTAATCACAGCACCTGGATCCACACTGGCCTTAATGCGGCCCTGTTTACGACGACTCAAGACGTTTTTCTTTCAGTGTCCTTATTCTCCGTAAGCTGCAGTTTCTGTCTCATTGTACTGGCCCTTGGAATTATTTTTTTTTACCTGAGGTATCAAGGATCCCCCGGGATTTAGGAAAAATTGCTATAAGGAGCAGGAAATTTGTCTGGAGGGTCAAGCCTCGTCTTCAGGGTTTGTAGGCAAGGTGCATGATTAGTATTATTATAATTATTATCAATGGAAGCTGGTGTCTTGTGTAAAAGGCATAAACCGATGGCACACCAAAACCAAGTCATAAATCGGGTGAATATTCAGAAGGTCAGGAAATTGAGTGGATTGTGAATTTGCCATGATGCGTCATAATGGAGCTATACAAGTTCTACGTTTAGATTATCGGATTAAAATATATTACATGTTATGGATAATGAATATGGGATTTAAACATATTTTGATTTGGGGAACCTCTTTTGTTTCTTTGTAGACGATCCGGTCAAGCGAATCTTATGGGCTGCAGAGTCAGGCAACTTGGAGATCTTGGAGGAGATGCTGACGCTGGATGCTGGTCTTGTGAACACTAGAGACAGCGATGGATATACGCCACTGCACAGGGCGGCCTACGAGGGCCACACTCACGTCGTTGAGGTGAGAAGCCTGTTTTCTTATTAACCTATCTGTATGTAGATTTAACTCGGATCATCTTACCTGCATTTGCTCGACCGTGTAATCTGCTCGCACTCTGGCAGTGCCAGTCCTAAGCCCGACCTAATGATCTTTGTTATCACACAGTGTCGTTAAACGGAAAGTACTACTACACTGAAATCTTGATTTACCATAGCTGTACCCCTTACCTAATGTATATTTACATTTCTGAGCTTTCTTTACATTCCCGTATCGAGACTTGCTCTATCTACATTCTAAAACTACCTTGACAAAACTGCAACCTAGATTTACCTTGCTTTATGTAGATTTACCATACTGGTAGCTTATCTAAACATATCTTAGATTACACAGACTTACCTCACTTCCATTTACCTACACTTACCTTATTGCAACCTAGATTCACCTTAGCATTTCCCCACCTGCTCTGTTTATCTTAGATTATCCAGACTCACCTTGCCTAGATTTAACTTTATCTGTCTTATCTGTCTTTTAACTTTAACTTAACTGTGAGATTTCAGCAATTGTGAGATCTATTTTACAGTCTAGATCTCCTTATCTAAACTTTCCTCATCTATACTTTTGTTATCTAGACTTGCCTGGTCTAACTTATCTAGACTTGCCTTATCTAGGCTTACTGTATCTAAGCAAACCTTATCTGGACTTGCCTCATCTACACTTGTCTTATCTAGACTTGCCTGGTCTAACTTCTGTCAACTTGCCTCATATCCCTTACTTAGACATACCAATTCTAGACTAGCCTTACCGTATTACAGCCTTCACCTACAATACTCACCTAACTTCATTAAACAAACCTTTTCAGTTTCTCCTGGCAAGAGGCGCACTCGTCAGCAATGTAACAAACGACGGTTGGACGAGCCTTCACAGTGCTGCCAACTGGGGCCAGACAGACACAGCCAACATTCTTCTCCAACACGGAGCAAACATCAACGCACAGACAAACGGACTTCTGACGCCACTCCACCTGGCGGCCAGCAGTAACACTAATCCAGAAATACTACAACTGTTGCTTATGAATGAATTCATCGACGTAACACTGACGAACAAAGTTGGCGAAACGGCGAGGAAAGTTGCGGAGCGCAGCAATCGCTTCCACCGACTGTTTGAAGTCGCTGACTCCGGCATCAATGTTCTCCATCCGTCGTGACCTGCTTACTTACGTACAAACTGTTTTCTTGTAAATATAAATTTTGATTTTGTCGTTCGAACTGAGTTGGGGATTTATAGGTGCATGTGAAGAGGCGCTATATAAATGTTTATGTAATGATACATTACATGTCCAGTTCACAGTAACAATGGGATATGTGTACATTTAGTCTTAGATGAAAAAGAAGGCCTGGTATATCATTTCTCTTGTCTGTCGAACTGCAACCTGGCTTCTCCAATGGATTTGGATCTTTTATGGCATGGGTTACCACAGGAATGTTTTTAGGGAGGGCAAAGAATTCTTTTAGGGGCAAAGCTTTGAATTGTTGGCATGGGGGACTAATGAAGGTGCCGAAAGCAACCTATCACGTCACCCTCCGCGCTTGCTCCTGCAATTAGAAGTCTGGTGTGAATCCCAACAGCTGCCAGCATTTGGAAGCATTTCATATGATATGGGTCCTGTTGTTAGCGTTCTGGGATCCGTTTTCAGCTATATCTGAACATTTATTTCAAACACAAAAGTTAAAAGTTTCAGTGTTTTTATATTTTTAAATTTTTCAGGTTATCTTGACTAGTTTGGATAAAAAACAAAAATCATAGCCATTCATAGTTAAAAAAACTAAGACGATACATAAATTTTTTTAATATTGGTAAAATCCGGGGGGCAAATGCCCCTTGCCTCCGCCCTCTGGACGCCCATGTTTTATGGTGATATCACTTGAGGTGATCACTAACTGATGACGTCTTGGGCATTACTAAAATGGTGTGATAGAAGCTTTTAGATTAGATTAGATATAGAAGTCATTGGATTAAATCGCATAACAAAACAGTACAGTTGACAATTCAGAAACAGATGGCCAAGCTCGTCGTTTCTAAACATCTTAATTTCTATTCAAAAACAGTTGGAACGTTCTGTGATTTGCCGATGACGATGAATTGACCAAAAGCAAGAACGTAGCCCAAATAAATTTAACAACTAACACAAATCAAGTTAAATCGTGCAAACAGGAGTGAAACACTTTCCGCAATAGAAAGCCGACTATGTTGTGGTCAGTGGCCTCGTTACTGGAATACAACAAATGGGCTAATGTGCTGTCCAACAGAATGAAAGGCGTGTCCACCATTATGTCTTCCCTCAGCGTTCGTATCTAAAATTCTGGATTTTCCGACGTCTTCTTCAGTCGTGATGTATCTTTGCGATGTCGTCTATGACTTCCTGGTCTCTGGTCGTCTGCTCCGTTAGGTCGTCATTCAGTTTCCAGATCATAACACAACCACTCCCGTCGCCCGTGGCCAACAGTTTCGTTCTGAAGAATAAAAACATTTACAGCCGTTGTACTTGTTTTGCAACGCATTGCAACGGTTAACAATTGTTGTTACTTTTATAATGGAAACGTCTTGAAAGTTGTCTTTGGAGAACTGCCTCGTTTGTGCAAGAACTGCCTCATTTTTGCAAGAGGTCGCATTACATTGTGTATTTTCTGTAGCTGATATAATTTTTTATTCATTCTCTCGAACATTCTATATCAGAATTGTTTGAATGAAACACATTACAGTAATTTTCCAGTGTACTACACAATGAGTCTCCAGTGTACATGATTGCTTGGGTTTTACCAAGCACTATATAAATGAACACAATAATTACAAAATTACAATAACTACAATAATTACAAAACTGTTACTATGATGAATTAAAGTGGAAATTGGTTGGACCTACTTTTTGTGGTTGAACTGTAATGAGTAGACTGGTTTCGTCTTGGTGCTTGCATCGAGCTGAATCACTGGAGCGGAACGGTTCTGTCGCAGGTCGTACAGGTAGAGCTGACCACTGCCCGTTCCCACGGCAACGACTGGAGGACGCACAGGTGACCATCCGGCCGTAAAGAGATGACCTGCGTTTGGCTCAAGCGTCAGAAGGGGATCTTTCTGAAATTAAGAAGACGCGTTCTAATGTCAAGCTTTTAGGAGGAGCTTAAAAGAGGATTATGATTGCTGAATAAGGTTTCACCTGAAGAGCCCTTGTGTAATATGGAACTCATTAGATTTCATTTTTGATTACAATGGTTTCATCTGAAGCAACCATTATTTTTAGTATTATTATTATGCACTTATTAAGCGCCATTATCTGATGACCAAGCAGGGGTGGGTCCATAGTCAATCGATGAGTAACATCATTTGTGCGTGCAGAACAGTAGTCCCAGGATCGCTTCGTAGTAACCCTCTCAGTAGATGAGTCCAACTTAAACCTATCATTACTAGAGATTTACGCATTGGTAACGCAATGAGATGTAACGTATACGACATGGGCGCCTCTACTGAAATGAAATGAGTAGTCCTCCCTCCCTTTCATTGTCCACCTCCCCTTCCCTGCCTCTACCTTCGCCTCTCCCACACCTTCCCACCGTGCTGCCATCTGGCGAATGACGGTGAGAAAAAGAGCATAACAGAAAATGTTGACACTATGACAGATAGTCTATTCATCCATCCATATGTATTATTATTGTTATTACTATTATTATTATGCATTTAAGACTCATTACCTAATGACGAAGCATCAATTGATGGTGCTGAGCAATTGCAAGTGAATGACTTGCTCAAAGTCCATTACAGGGGAGAGCACTCTAACCAATTGGCCACCAATTGGCCACCGACTGCTGCCTAGTGCATTATGGAAACGACGCTAAAGAAGTTGTCAGGTTAGATAAGATTAGATTACTGTAAGGCTGATTGTAAGAAAGACTTGCCTCGAGAACGGAGTAGATTCGGACGCTGCCATCCATGCTGGAGCTGAGGAAAAGGTTGCGATGGTAGGGAGAGGAGTCGACCGCGTAGACGGGTCCCTTGTGACCGGAGAACGTGAATCCGACCGGAGACTGAAGAGGAATCGAACAACGGATATCCTCTGAAAACAACCAAACCATAGATACTGATCTAAGGATTTCTGTGCTTTCTATTGGTTGACCCATTTTCTGTGAATTCTATTGGTTGACCTACTTTCTGTGAATTTTATTGATGATGATGATGATGATGAAACTTTCAACAGTTTCTACCATGCTGTAACACAGCACATGCCGTTACAAGGGCGCTTTAACAAATCAAAAATGTCAGTCACGATACGCTTTGGAGAAGAAGTAACTTGAAAGCCTGATCCACTTTCTGTGAATTTTATTGGTTGACCTACATTCTGTCATTTTATTTGTCGATCTACTTTGTGTGAAGTTTATTGGTCCGTCTACTTTCTATGAATTTTATTGGTTGATCTACTTTCTGTGAATTTCTTGGCCTTGGCAGAAGAGAGAGGGTGGTTAGTATTTTCCTTTAACCTCATTACAATGTGCTTCTGGATGATGATGATGATGAATGCTGTGTCCATTAGCTTTTATGCCACCCAGGGGATAAGATGAGTGAGGTGGTTTCCCGTTGCCTTCCTCAAACAATTGTGGTGAGCAACTTCTCAGGGTCTCTACATAGCCGCTTGAGGTAGATTCGAACCTGCGACCCTCCGGTTACAAGGCACACAACATACCACTACACCACCACTTCTGGATATGACTTCCAAATACAGCAATCGTGCCTTCTCTGTCTCAGGAACTTCCGAACAGAACAGTCTTCCAACTTCAGTTCACCAGTGCACATCTGTTACTCAGTTTAAAACAAAATTAAAAACTCATCTATTCAAATTGCACTATGACTAGGAATGTAGCAAAACATGCTCTCGTGCAAGACCTGTCTTGTTAAAGCGCACTATAAATTTTCATTTGTATTGTATTGTGTAGCAACTTATTGTGTTTCTGGTGTAATGATAATAATAATAAAGAGGATCTGAGTAAAATGTGGTGGGCGCTGTGCTCCACTTACTGCCAGCCGCTGTTCCTCTCGTTTGAGTGGAGCATCGGTAGATTCCACCGTACTGTGAGCCAATCAGAAACGACGTTTCATCTTCACGGTTGAAGGAAATGCACGATATCCCCATCGGCTGATTGGCCAGACCTTTACGCTTGAGTTGGCGAGGCAGACTCTCCGTCAACAGAATAAACCTACACACAAAAGACGAACAATTAGTATTAATTAATCTATTATTATTATTATCATACAATTATTATTATTATAAGAAACTTATTTCTTCATAAAGCCAACAAACTTATGTACTGTACTTATGTAAACTAATTATTATTATTATAATTCCACGCTGTATTATTAGAATTCTTTAATGGGCGCTATTAAGTGCTATTATTGTACATACAACATGTCATCTTATTAGAGTGTGAAGTGTCATCTCAGCAGAGCTCTTAACACAGCCTTAACCCAGCCATGCCATTGCAAGGGCACCTCACAGTCAACTAACAGCAGGGTAGGCCTTAGAGAACAAATAAGTCACAAGTCCAGATTTGAAAGAGTCGATTGAGTCAGCCGCTCGCAGGGCAGGAGTGTAATGTATGAATGCTTTAAGATGCTTCATATAGCACCTTTAGTTTACATTACTCAAGAGTACGTACCCATCGACAAGCTTCATGGCTTGCTGGTGCTGATACAGCTGCCAAACCAATATGCGGCCATCGCAACCAACGCTCACCAACTGAAAAAACGAACATTTTAAACTGTTCATTCGAATCCAATGAATGGTAATTGGTAACGGTAATTAATTGGTAATGGTAACTAGTAATGGTAACTGGTATTCGTAACTGGTATTGGTAACTGGTAATGGTAATTGGTAACGTTAACGTGGAATGACTTGCCATCTTTCCTTCGCCTATCTCCTCGTGTTCACTCGAATTTCTTTTACACCCTACTGAAGACTTTCCTCTATGATCAGGCCTGGCTCGGGAGCGCTTCTGAGTAGAGCCCTTGAAGAGGCGCTATATAAATTCTATGATTGATTGATTGATTGAACAGACAATGGTAACTGGTACTGGTAATTGGCAATGATAAGTGCAAGTTTATATAGCGCCAATTCAAGAGACTCATCAGAGTCTAACAGTAATGAAACGAAAATTCATAAGCTCAGGTCGATACATACATAGTTACCTGAGATTATTACATATAATAAAGTTCATGTGTTATTTGCACAGATAGGCCTGTTACTAATAATTGGAGAAACGTGGTGCGAAGAAACTGACGTGATATTTCTGTCCCTTAGAGTCTGGATCGGCGATCCAGTGTAGTTTGGAGACTGGTTCCTTGTGTGAGTCCTCTCCAATTCCTGAGCTGGCTATGACCGTGTTTTCCGTGTTACTCACATCCCAGACTATGACCTCACCTTCAGAAACCAATACACAGCCAAACTTAGAAAAAGACGACCAGTCCCTTAAGCTAGCCCTGACAGGCAGCCATGGGTATGAAGTGTTAGCGACTTCATTTTCTTAGCCTCGGCATATATGAGGACAGGTAACCAATCTTTTTTATCGCCATCCTCATCTTCCCATATACGTGTACATACATATACACATACTAACATACATAGACATATACATACATACAGTGGCGTAGCCACACACACATACAGCCAGGAAAATATTTCGAGGGGGTTTTAAGTTTTCGCAGGGTTTTTCATTGGAAATGGCCGAAAACCTTTTTTTTAGCATATAATTGCATAAACTTTTTTTCCAGCAACTTACTTTGGGGGGGTTGAACCCGTAGCAGAGCCAGATTAACCTATAAGCAAAATAAGCCATGGCTTAGGGCCCCACAACGTTTTGAGGGCCCCCAACTGTCAGGAAATATAAAATCAGATGGTACAAAGGTCCTATTTGAATGGCTTTCTTTAGGGCCCACAACGTTTTGAGGCAAAAAAAGGTCATCTGAAATTTTTTTAAAGTAATAAATCATGGTTTTTCTCCAAATCTGGAAAAAATGTTGCATGGCTTTCCGGTTAGGGCCCCCGGATGTCTTAGCCCGGCCCTTCAATTAGGGCCCCAAAGTCCCAATCCGGCCCTGACCCGTCGTTGATCAATACGCCCTGCACACATATGTACATACCACTGACCAGTTTCTCTTTAAACCGTGCCATACAATTAACTTACTGGTACTAATGCTCCTGATGACATTTAAAATCACTAACGTTAACTCTGAAAGCTACGCTGGTGCTATATAAATAAACTTGATAAATGAATCCGTCGTCACCAACCGTTGAATGTTCCTCCGGCGATCCAGGACGGTTGGATCGGGTGGAACGCAATGCACATGAGACAACACGACTGGTCGATCGTTACGTTCGGCTGATCGGCTTCGATCTTGCGTCGATCTAAGTTCCAAGTGCAGAGCGCCGATCTATGGTTGCACCAGTCTTCATGGTCCGTTCGACCAAAACTGGAAAATGATCTCGTTAAGAAAACTCATTTATAATTAGTGGTAATAAAATAAAAATTAATCATTAGCATGGAAGGAACCGGAATTAAGACAAACAAAAAGTCCCAAGTTTCAAAGAAGTGTATGATGCAAAGCCTGTGATATATGCATATATTTATACCTTTGTTAACTAGGTACAAAAGAAATCTCTAAATATGGTATCTAGTGTGATAAGGTATAAATATTATCATCATCATCATCAGTTCCTGATGCCAGCAATTCGGCGGCGATGGGTACGAATAAATGATCTCCTGCAAGGATACGCAACAGCGATCACGGATCCCGTGCAGTTCCACGACAGACCAACGGCAGGCATCTACAACAGGACATCAAAACATACACAAAAACCTTTGTACATATATATGTGTATGTATATATATTATATATATATATGTATATGCATATAATATATATCCATGTATTCATACAATTCGAAAGCTGAAGAACAACAGCATTTACCGACTTCGTTTTCTCAGCCTCGGCATGCCATCCTAACCAGGGTCTATGGTCAATGCACTCATTTCATGGCCAAATCCACAAATAGAGCAGAAATCTTGAAATAACTAGAAATGAAGAAATGCGTGCTTACCTCTTCGGTCATAGCCTTGTTTGTGAGTGTGTGCAGACAGGAGACAGTGTTCGTCTCTTCCTCCCATCGAACGGTGTACCCTGCCAACAGAATCATTCAACTGCAATCAGTCCAGACACGACCACAATACATAAATCAGTCCTCATAGCCAAGACTTAGTCAACCATGTCACTTGAATATCTTGGTTCGATCCTTTACCATGCATAGTGGACAGTACGAGTTCAAGCCTCCTCCCCTGAGACGGTTACCAATTTGTTGGGATCTGAGCAAGTCTTTCATTCACAATTGCTCGGCACCAACGATTGATGTTTGGTGATTAAATAGTGGCACTTAATAAATGAGCAGTAGCAGTAACAGAAGTAGTAATAATAAGAATAATAAAGTAATAATAATGAAAATAATAATATAATAATAATAATAATATAATAGAATAATAATAATAATAGTAATAATAATAATAGTAATAATAATAATAACAATGATGGACATGAAACGTCGAGGGTATGGTTACCATCGAAGGCATGAGATTGGCTGTTCTTTCGTAACTCTTTCGATATGAGCGGCTCCATGTGTCGAAGAAAGACGAGAAGTTCAGGAGAGTCATCTTCATACAACTGGATGTCTTCAGGAATCTCTTCCTCCGTCTGGATCTAAGAAAAGAACGCACCACTTCAGATGACAGTCACATGACTCTCGGATGATTTTCACAACTGTAAGTTACTTTAAGGGAGCTATAAAAGTATTCTGATGCATACATACATACATACTTCAAGCCATACAAACATATTCCTCTTTCAAGACTGTAGTATATTAGACACGCCTCAAGAAATGCACAATATAATACATACACATACCACTTTTCACAACTGTAAACATACCTCGAGACATAACCATATGATACATACATATACCTCTTTTAACAATTGTACACATACCTCTTGGTTGACTCGTTTGACCGATTGGCTCCCTCGGTCTTTCGTCACCAGGTCATTAGTCTGGACGCCACTATCTGCCAAAGATCTGCAGATGAAAACTAAGATAAGTTAAGAATAGTTGACCGAGACACATTCACTAAAGACCAGCAATGACCACACACACACAAAAGAAAGTTAGTTTGTGCAAGTGTATATGTAACGTTAACATAAATCTCCAAAATGTCTCAGAGCCATACAAATGCCACGTCTCAGAGACAAGCTCAAACACTGGAGCTATATAAATCAAGGCCAAGTTGAGAGAGTTGGAAACTTGAGGTTGAGATGGAGAAAGGTATGATGAAGAACTCAATAGCTAACATTTCTTAGAAAGGGCGAAATACTTAGGAGTCTCTTTGACTGACTGTAGAAGACAGTTAAAACTGAGCCACAAATTTGTTAAGTCTGACAATTTTTTTGTCCAAGTTAAAATACAGTACAACTTCGTTTGAACTGAGTAGTGTGCATGGTTTGTCCAGCCACAGCAATAATTTTTGAAAACTATAGGCCAATAATATATTGCAAAACTATAACCTTCTAGAATTCCAGGCAAGCTTATAGTATCGGGGCTGAACAATATAGTGCGTAAGTTCACTGGCGTCGTGAGGGTCGGTTAGGGTCAGGTTACGCGTCGTGAGGGTCGGTTAGGGTTAGGGTTAGTGTTGTCATTAGAAAACCTGGTACCGTCCAGCGTTTGCACAGCATGCCCAGAGATAGTACGACTGCTACTGAGTCACAAATTTTTTAAGCATAATCCTTCAGCCCCTGATACTACAAGTTTGCTGACTTCCGTGCAAGTATCTATACAATGCATTCACTTTTCCGTTTTTGCTGCTTTTATTTTTAATATGTATTATGATGTTTTTCTTCATCTCTGTACTTTATATTTCAATATTTTCTCTGCTGACCCTCTACATGGCGATATAAAGGCCAGCATGAAGCAACAGGATTCAGCGTTCGGGACATTATTCTTAATGCAGTTTCATCAAATGTCACTGTCGCTATTCATATAAAAACTAGCCTTTCTTTTTTCCAAGTTGACTTGAATTCGACCGGTTCCAGAACCTCATCTGCGAACATTTTTGCTAATTAAAATAAATTACATCAAAATTTGAACAGTTTCTCCGTCAAGCGCCGCCACTGCCAGGAATTTCTGTTTCCATGGATACCATCGCAATCCCGCAGACGAAGTTGTTATAGCGCATTTCTATGTTGGTGCGCTGACGAAAAAAAACAGTGTTCACGAACATTGAAGGTAAATGCTTAAAAAAACACGAAAATTGGAGGCAAATGCTTAAAATAAAAACACGAAAATTGGAGGCAAATGCTTAAAATAAAAACACGAAAATTGGAGGCCAATGCTTAAAATAAAAACACGAAAATTGGAGGCCAATGCTTACAATACAAGATTAGCCTGACCAACAGTCTCCAATTTAGTACCAAGAAAGGACCGTGTTATAATCGTCATCGTAATACCGGTGAATAAGCTGGTCTCCCAGCTGCAGTGTATAGAAGGAAATGTGTATCAACTCTACGCTTTAACACGGCGTCGTTTGTGTTCTCATTAGTTTCTTTCGCGAGGTGGCGCCAGCGTACATTGATGTTGGCCTTTCGCGATTTGTAATGTTTACGTTTTAATAGTCAGTTAGAAATTTCGAGAACCTTTGAAAAATTCTGACAAGCATAAATTATACATCGTTGGAAGACTATGCCCAAGATGACTATGTGAACGATACATTAATGTTGCCCATGTAGGAAGAGTAATAGGGCCAAATTCGAGGGCCACTCCTGAAATACGGAACATTGGCTAACTGTGGCATTTCTGATGATAGCAGAGAAATCTTTTCTCTCACACCTATGTTTCCTGGGCCAAGGACTTAATCAAAACTGTTTATAACATTGTGCACTTAATTGTTGGCCCTTGACAACTATTAGGGCCACTCCTTAAATACTTAACAGGGGCTAAATGTGGCATTTCTGATGATAGCAGAGAAATTTCTTCTCTCACACTTATGTTTCCTGGGCCAAGGACGTCAATAAAACTGTTTATAACAGTGTGCAATTAATTGTTGGCCCTCAACAACAATTAAGGGCCATTCCTGGAATACTTAACAGTGGCTAAAGGAGCCTAACTGCAGACTCACCTTACTATAGACACCTATAAATAGAAGTATATCATTTATTGAACCAATTGCTAACAGCATTTTGGTGTACATTCGGAACATTCCCATATATAATAATCACGAGTAAATCATCCTAATAATGTCTTGCATGCACGATTGTCTGCAACAGGTAGAATTATGTCATGTTTTCGTGGAAGTCTGCATCTTTATTTACCACTGTTCATATTTCTATCTGCATAATCTGTTTAGAGGTAGCTTTAAAATAATCATAGGCTATTATACTTTGCACTTATCAACACGTTTTTGTAATTTGTAATTAGCTGTGGTATATCAATATCACTATGTTTGTGTCCATTTATCACTGCCACAACACATTAACCTACTGGACACCTTTACAACTTTCCTAATAAAGTCCTAATTGGAATTAAAGACGAATACTGGTTATTACCTAAGGCCAAAACAAAATAATGGTGTGTTTCCGGTAACCCGACCGACCCACTTTTTTAGGCCCGACTGGGAAAATTTTGTGAAAAAATTTTTTTTGAAAAAATTAATTTTTCGAAAAAAAAAATTTTTTCAAATTTTTTCACATTTTTTTTTATTGACACATGAATTTAACCTTTGCGTACCAGAGGTGCAGATTTGCAACATTGATAACACTGCTTTCCTTGCCAGAGGTATGTAAATAAGGGCACCGTTAATTATCTATGCAAAATTGGCCTTAGCAAGGTGAAATATGATGACGATATATTCGTTTATTATTATACAACGATACAGCATTGCATAAAATTATTTTACAAAATAAAATTTTTTTCCTACCTACCTACCCATTTTTTAAAACCACTGTTACCGGAAACACACCTATATTTTTTTTTGGCCTAATAATAACATGACTAGTAGCGACAATTAATCACAATGATCGAGTCCTATGTTTATCTTCTTTGCTTAGTCTGACAGAGCCTAGAACCAGCTTTGATTGAGGACATGTCGAATACGCATATTCGTTCCGGACTTTCTCGAAAGTACTTCAAGACGGCTCTTGAACTCATCGATGTTCATGTAACAACCCTGCAGATGGCGTATCCCGCCGTTCAAAAGGATCTCGCCACGTCCGTGCAACATTCGACGATTGTTAAAACTAATCAAATCACCGGGAACCATCCGAAATTCAATCCTGGTCGGTGAACCGTTTATCAGCGAAGCAAACCTGTTGTACGCTTTGTAGTACGGCTCAACCAAACTCTCCGGGACCTGCAACGGACCTTCAAAAGCAGGCGCCCAGAAAACCCCGACGATCTGACCGTTTGGATCCACAGATATGTGCGGACGCTGGTATTTCATGTAGACTGGATGGTCACGGTCGGCATGGACCTTCTGGAATGTGGCCGGAACTCGAGTGAGGATGTCGAAGTCGTTGCGATGCTGTGACTGAAGCGTTTTTGCAACGTCCCACGCATCTACGAATGTGCTTTCTCCGCCTTCGACGCAGTCGTCGAACTTGACGCAGTGTAGAAACTGGATTCCTGGCGGAGACTCATAGTAAGCCAGATCCATGTGGAAGTCGAGCTTGACGTCCGAATACGCGATGTTGATCGGCTGTAACTCTGATCTGACCTCCCAAGTGTGGCCGTATATCGTCTGCTGCACCGGCCATATGCGTTCAGCCACCGTTCTGACCGTTCCTTCGGACACTGGAACGTTCTGAACCAGACACATTCCGTACTCATCCACAAGATGCATCCATTTCAACAGCCCCTCGTCTCCAAGCACATCCTTGTATTCCACCTTCGGAAGATGCTTGCAAGACACCGGTTCCACGCTTGATCGCAGACGACTTATCTCGCTAGCGGAATATTGGTTCTCTTTGAGAAATGCAAGCGGATAAACGGAACTGTGATCCTCTTCATTCCATTCCACACGGACTTCGTCGTTTGAATCCAGGCGAACGGACGAGATCGAATAAGACGGACGCAACCGAGATATATCGATCGTTTTCTGTCCGCTGAATGGTTGCTTGCATTCGTCGCATTGACAGTTGTGTCGCAACCAAACTGCATGGAAATTGGATGGCTCTTTGCCGACTTCTCTAAGTACAAGATACTTCTTATCTGGCGATACTTTCACCGAGAAACTCCCTGAAGAATAGCTCAAACGCTGTGTCCTAAAGACCGGATGGATGACAGATTTAGACTGTGATGGGGCTGTATTATCAGAATGTGAGAGAAGAGAATTTTTCCTAGACATCAACCAACACCCTGGTGCTTGGAAAGACAATGTCTTCCATGACTTCCGCAAAGCTGGAAGTTGTCGTAGTGTTGACGAAGCGCTCAGCCTTGTCATCGAAGTGGAAAGCATCTTTATTTCTGCCACAGTACACCTCAGATGGTGGAAGTCATTCAGTTGCAATCAATCTACAAATCAATTTAAAAACCTCATAATTACAGCAGTTAATATTTCAACATTAGACTTTAAAACTGATACTCATATTCATTTAATGACAATTGCTAGTGGAAAGTATAACAGAGTGCACCAATCAATTTTAAATCCTAAGAAATAATAGCCTATAGAGTACTTGTAAAAAAGAAGGTCAATTTACAGAAAAGGAAGAGTATATCTTTATGAATATTGAACAAGAAAGGCTGAGTTCAGTAAAATAAAGATGGCCTATGTAGGGTTATTATAAATAAACTTTGTTTTTAATAAACACAACCTCTTTGTACTTTCTTTATGTAGTGTGAGCTAATGTTAAACATTCATCCTCGAACTTAGGCAATAAATAACTAATTAAATATCACGTTTGAGCCAAATTCTAAAAGTGAAAATTCCCATATAAAACGGTATGCTTAATTAATATCGGAACAAACATAAATTAGGTCAAAACCTGGAAACACTAAATACGTCAATATTTATTTCTAAATGTACGCAATTTGGATTAAAGTTTGCGCAACCAAATACACTTACGAGAAACTCTGTAGACGTGCTTTCTCTGATGCAAACAGAAGGTCGACTTTGCAGATGAAAAGAAGCTGAACTTCGCGTTTCCTCTCGACCCCTGTCTTGACCCCTCTGGACCCAAACACCCACAAAACACACACAATGGGCTTAAAGTCTAAACTCATCATCGTCGACCTTGTATTTTATCAATATCCAGCGCTTGACGGCGCTAATTTACTAATGAAATGACTGAAAACATTTTATAATGGCAATTTCCCCTCAGGAGCCATAAATCCATCACTTTAATCACTTTTTTTCGAAACAAAATTTCGGTTTCAGTTGTACAACTAGAATCTTTCGTTTTCACTCTGAACCATCTCAATATACGTCGATGCTCTGAACCAGTTTTCAGACTAGATTCGCCGAAATAAGTAAGTAAGTATATTCGTTAATGAGAAGCACTAGTATTTAACTCTGTTAATTAGAGCCATTTCAAAACATTGTCAACTTTGAGTCTGTAACAAAGAAGAGCAGAAGGGTAGCCCCTTAAAAGCCGACCAGACCCACAGCTCCATACGAGGGGGGGGGGTAAAGTGATAGCAACGTCAGTTTCTCTGCCTCGGCATTGATGGTTGGCGAGTCCTCTCCCTCGCAGTCTATTCGTCGTAATAGTATGTAATGCAATGTAAATCTTTTAAACTTTCTCAGCGTCCACAGGGAGACCAACTTATTCACCAGTGCTATATCAAATCAAGACCTCAACAGCCAGGCTGCTCTCTTCGTTTCGATGCAAGGCCAAAATCCCGTAGCTCCGAAAAACCAGAGCGCTGCAACTGAGTAGGCCTACGCCTATAAGAGACTGCCCAGTTTTACAGAGCAAGAAACGATATGCAGCCTGCCCTAGTTAGGCTAGTTCACATTACATAAAATTAATTCACGCAGAGAAAATATTTTATTCAAGGTGCTGAAGAGCTGTCTTTAAAGCAATCAAATAAATAAAAATATAAAAAGAAAATAATGAAAAAATAATTAATGATTGAAGAATGTCAACAGAAGTTATAATGATGTCTATGGTCAGTATCTGTGCGATAAGTGCAGGGCGCCATGTTCGTTCTCACGATACTAATTCTGTCGTTGAAAATTAAAATTTTTCAAAACTCGACATAAGTATCAAAACGTTGTTTTGCGGTTAACAGAATAAACAGGTGATTGGTTTTATAGGATTGTTACGATTTAATTTGCCGTAGAGGAAAGCGAGTTATGAAGCATTTCGTGCAGATGAGCGATAATACGTGAATATCCGTGTTGTCAGATATAGTAAGTAAGCAAGTAAGAAAAGCATTTAATTCTTTATCCGTCATCGAAACTTTTCATCAAAGCTTAAAGCCAGAACATTTAGCTTCAATTAAGTTGTTTGTAGACCTTGTGGCTTTGATAAATGGTAAACAGTGCCGTAGCCATCAGATTATCGCCGGTGAATAAGCTGGTCTCCCTGTGTGGAGCTGAGAAATTTCGAAGATTTATATTACATTACATTTGAGCTCACCTTCTTACTTCTTTTGGTTTATGTAAAGTGTAGTGCTCTGTTGCTATTAGACTAAGCTTTTTCGTGTAGTTGCTAACCTGACTTGTTTTAAACTCAAATATTTACACGTTACAGTTACTTTACTCGACTTCTCTGGCCAGCATGGTTTGGTGTACTGCATCGCACTGTAAGAACAGCAATCGCAAATCGAAGACAATCCGGTTCTACAGTTTTCCCACAGATCCGGACCGAAGGAAGAAATGGGAGAGGATCTGCCATCGAGATAACTGGCGGTCAACCAAATATTCAAAGTTATGCGAGGTGAGAAACCGACTTCGTAAGATTTTCATGGGGTGCTTACTGCTTTAGACATCGGCTCCAGCATTTTTAGTGTAATAATTCAAGGTGTTTTTAAGTTATTGTGTGGTTTCTAATTCTGTCATGATAATATTCCCTTCATTTTTGGTGATTACTTGTTTATCTATAAAGTTCTGGCAGTGCCTAAAACATTCAGAAACATCCTTAATGCACACTCTTCCTCAAACTGTACTTGAACTGTTAAACATAAAATTTCAGGAATTAGAAAGTGAAATTTAGTTGTTGTTGACTTGAGATCTCTCATAATTTCCATACTGCCACACACTGCACACAACAGACAAGTCAACTCCAGGACTCTACACACTTTTTGTTAGAAAACACACACCTTGTTAGTTGTTAGGCCCTGATAACTGGTAATGTTTAGATGTTAGAGTTCCAGAATGAATGCATGACATTATTAGTGAAAAACAATTCAAAGTTTTTGCATAAATAATAATTTTTGTTAACTGTGTCAATGTGCAGAAGCATTTTGAGGAGAATCATTTCGAAAGTAACCGTAAGGATGGATGGAGAAAGTTAAAGCCAAATGCCATACCGACCCTCTGTGATGTTCCTGATCGTAGGAGGAGTTGCAACACAGAACGAGGTTAGCACCCAAGACATTCTTCACGATCACATCAGATTCAATCAAGATCCCAATGTTTTGTATTCTCTCTGTGCTTTTAAGTCATTCTGGACTATGCTTAACACTTTAATGATGAGCTGCATTGGTTTCCCCAGTCAGGTTCGAGTCTCGTCCTCTGAGATGGTTATTGTTTCGTGACCTTGAGCAAGTCCTTCACCCACTGTTGCTCAATACAGTCAACTGATGCTTGGTCACTAGGTAGTGGTGCTTATTATTATTATTATTATTATTATTATTATTATTATTAATTGTGATTGTGCTGTTGATAGTTTGTCATTTTTTGCCTTTAGTGGAAGATTCCACGGACTTCCTCCTGTCTTTGAAGCCCGTTCCCGATTATCCGAAACCACAAACATCATCAACAACGCTGACGCACAGAAAGAAACGAACAAAGAGAGGATCATCGGTACGAAGATACTTCCCGTTATCACTTGAAAAATCCCAACCGCACTTTTTTAAATTGATAAATTGTTTTTCTTTAGGAATTCTTAGGGAATTGATCAGTGAGTGGTTTGTAATTTTGTCATCGTAACGTCACTGTGGTTCAAATAATTACCACCTGCCTTTCTAAATATTGGTTTTCAGTGACAACGTGGGCTTTTAAGGATATTTGGCTGACAATGCAATACAGTACAATTGTGTATTGATACTGTCCTTCCAAAGCTCAGTAGTGCACACACAACCATATGACAGAACATCGATGGTGCTGAGCAAGGCTCGAACACCATACTCTTCGTGTATGAGCGGAGCGCTCTAACGAGTCGGCCACCGTGCCGGAACCAATCAGACAACCACCCACATAACTACCAAAACAACCAGACAACCATCCGGACAACCACTCATACAACTATGCAACAAAATGACTTGGCAACTTTCATCGTAGTTTTCCGCTAACTCCACTTTTTATCCATCTAGTTTAACTTACGGAAATCTTGCTTGCTTGAATATATGTAACTATGTTTGAGCCACAGGCTAAAAAGTCAAATCTTGCGATATGACTCATTCGATCACTTACAATCATTCAATCGTCATGAAACTTGGCAGATAGACTCGCCCTCGAGACATTTCATTCTATAAAAATTTCAGCTCCCCAAAAAGGCTAGCTTATAGAATCGGGGACTCAACTTTTCGAATCGATATTGTCCCCTTTTCCGAAAGCTCAGCGTTGTCATTGGCACCCATACGAAAGAACATCGCTGCCTCATTAAACGAACGCTATGTCGTAAAATGAACGCGTACTATATATATTTGTAGAGGTAACTGCTTCGTAAGACCGCATTATAGGATACTAGATGGATATAGTAAAAATCGGCTTTGTTTTTACGGGCTGTATTTTATTATTATTAGCCTTCTTTTGCTAACTGATGTAATATATTCGTTCATAATGACATTTAACATCATACAGGCTAGCACAGAGAGTGCCTCTGAGTAGATACTTTGAAGGGGCGCTATATAAATATTTAATTACAGTACATATTATGATTACAGCGCTATAGAAGTTATTAAACTGTCCTGATAAAACCGTGTGTACCAAATTCAGATACAGAAGTCCGCAGCAGACTTGACTCCCTTCCCTTGTCCGCATTTGTTTGGACCTCTTCCCTCTTTCTGGGAAGAGAGGAATTCACCCTTTATGGATGACCCCTGTTTGTATCTGAAGATTTGCAGATTACCTTTTGGGAACCTCTTGTATTGTGTGCAGCACATTGGTCCATTCTGTAGTGTTGGAATCTGATTGTGGTTCGGATGCAGACCTGTGACAAGTTCATTACAGACATGTAATTGTGACAAGGAATATATAGTTGGCCACTGCAATTAGCTGGGACATAAACATTACGTCCTGTGATGTACTGGCCCCTTGTTGGATGGACAGGGACTTTTGGATTTGTCCACAGCCAGGTCAAGGGCCGAAGAAAAGGAATGGAGCATGGGAGATTTTTCTGTAATTCATGAAGCGCCTTGTTAGCACCTCTCAAAGGCACTTGGCACCATATTGGCACTTTTTTTGTCTATCTGAGCCTTTCATCATCATCAGTTCCTGACGCCAGCCATTTGGCGGCGATGGGTACGAATAAATGACCTCCATTGTCCTCGGTCATTTGTCAAGTCCACTGCTCCCCTTAGGGTTAGTCCAAGTGATTTTATGTCTTCAATTATGTTGTCTATCTTACGCTCTAGGGACTTCTTAATGGGGCCCGTGGCGCTTTGGATAACATCTGGCCAAGAGACCGAGAGGTACCGAGTTCGAGCCCCCGTTGGGCGGATATGCTTTGTGTTTGCAGGCTGTCTGTTCTGTTAGTAGTTAAGATTTGTGTCTTGTGAATTGCATAATTGTACACTGTAACCGGTTGCGGTGTGTCAACCGGATTGTTGAATAAACGAAAATATATTATTAATTCAAGTTGAAGTCAAATAAATCCTCTCATTTAACGTCCAACTGGTCGTCAAATGAGAGATTAGAAATTTTACAGTCTGGCATCGAAGCGGATCCCAATTTTTTTATCGCCGAATAGGCTATAATTATTTATCTTGATTTAATTATTCTAAATTGTCGATTTTTCGGCTCCGTAACTACGAAACTGAAAGTGTTCCAGCGTGAAGTACCCACAATTCGTAGCGCTCATGAATAATTCATGAGGCTCATGAATAATTCTGGCTCATGAATAATTTCCTATAAATAGAACCGCTCTCGTCTGACGTCACCGCGCATGCGTCTGGACGATCTCGTGGACCGACGTCCGCCATTTTATGGCTTCTTTCGGGCGACGAAAAATCGGTGAAGTTTTAAGGGAAAGAAAAAGATAAAATAAAGATGGGCGCCTGTAGTCTGCCGAGCTGTACGAACTGCGGGAAGCGGGGCTTTCGGATGTACCGTATGCCGTCGAGTGCCGAGCGTCGGGCGGCCTGGGTCGAGTGGCTTGTCGGAGGCGGGTGGCTGCCATGTCCAACGAGGGACGTCAGCAACTATCAAGTTTGCGAGGTTGAATTATACGTTTATTTACCATTTGGGGTTGGTCTCCCTGGTCGATAGCTTAGGGGTTAGCGTGTTGGATTGGCAGGTGAAAGGGTTTGAGTTCAAATTCCCGCCATGAGCAATATGTTTTCAGATGTATGCGCCACTTGCGGCCTCTGGTGAGAGCTGCTCGGGAATTAAATGAGTACATTGACTGTACATTGTAAGTGGGAAGATTAGAGGGCGAGGGAGAAGACTGAGGTTGAGAAAAATGAAGTCGCTAACACTTTGTAACTAGGGATGCATCTCAGGGTTAAGCACAGATGAATAAAATACAAATCGAAGCAATAAAAGCATGAAGTGATGTCAGACAAAAAATCAGATGAACCGGTTGCGGTTTGTCAACCGGATTGTTTCAATAAACGAAAATATTACATATATATGAAGCAATAAAAGCATGCAGTGATGAAGAAATACAGCACGAAGCAATCAAAACACACCGGCTTCAGTTTAGACATATATTTCCACACGACTTTGAACTACCACCCAAGGACGAACAAAATTTTGTCCCTCGAGTACTTTATAAGCGGGTCCCAAGAGCAAGCTCCCGAACAAATTAGGGTCATATCAGGCATCTTATCCCTCTAGAATAGATCAGGCGTAGCAGATAAATAGTCATTTTGTTTTTCTTTCTATCTATCTGTACTAAGTTGCGGTTTGTCAACTTAACGTTTCAATAAAGGAAATATATATACATGGTTTAGACTTAAGTTTAGACCTAAGTTTAGACCTGAATGAAATAAAAAAACTGATAAAATGACTAGAACTGGAAGCAAATTACACAATGACTTAACCAGTAACCACCCACTGAGCAGAACAAACAGATAATAATAATTACGACAATTTCTATGGCGCCGTAACACGGCCATGCCGTTACAAGGGCGCCTTACAAGACAACTAACAACAGTTGGGATAAGCCCTGGCGAACAAATGTGATTTGAGATATTAAGAGAGATATTACCTGGTAAGCAGAACAAACAGACACAGGTCCGAGAGAGTTCCAAAGTGTCTAGGTCCATCTAACATTCACCAAGTTTTACGTATGGCCAGAGAAAGATGGTCAGATGCCAGGCTAACATCGAAAACAGTTGTTTCTTCTGTAGTAGTCTTCAGATTTTTATTTCTCATTGTCAAAAAACTGCATTAATAATTAATTAATCGTAATTAAAAGAAATAATTAATAATTAATTAATCGTAAAATTTTAATTAAAGAACTGTAATTATGCAAATTCAGGTGCATTTCGACGAGTCGCAGTTTGAGCAGAATCGAAAAGATGGAAAACGCAAACTGAAGCCGAACGCCGTCCCATCGATTTACCAGACCACAAAGAGGTCAAGGAGACCGGTCAAGCGGAACCGGGTCTCCTTGTCCGATCTACCAGACCGGAACAACCATACCATACCATCCGATGAGCAGGTATTCCCCAGGTCATTCTGTTTATACAGCTTCAAGGTCATTCTATGTTTTGGCTTCGAGGTCATTCTTCTGTTATTGGTTCAAGGTCATTCTCTGTTGTTTTGAGCTTGAAATACAGTCATTTTTTTTTTATTAATTTTAAATTGTATGGTCATTAAATACGTTATAATTAAATGCTTAAACACTATTACAATTAGCGTATTACATTTTAAAACTTTATTGAAATTTTTATAAATTCTACAATTTTTGTTAAAATTGTCAAATTTAAAAACGCGCTGGGGCGGGCACTTCTTAGAGAACGAATTTTAAAGAAATATTTGGCCTGATAACTATCTACACCAAAAGGCAACGAGTTATCACTATTACGTTCACGTTCTAGAATTGTTTACTTTTTTCACTCCACCCTAATGTACAGTACATGTGCGTTTGCTAGTGCTTCTCAATAAAGAATATACTTACTTACTTACTTATTTAAAGGTATTAATTGATAATAATAATGATGATAATAATAACAATTAGTTAATAGAGATAAGGTATGGTTTGATCAACAAATGTAAACTAAAATAAAGTACAGCCCGTAAAAACAAAGTTTTTTACTATATCCATCTAGTATCCTATAACGTACTCTGAAAATAGTCCGCGTTCATTTTACAACATAGCACGCTTAATGAGGCAGCGCGCCCATTATTGTTGCAGCCAATGACAACGCTGGCCAATGAAAACGCTGCGTTTCGGAAAAGGGGATTCCCCGATTCGAAAAGTTGAGTCCCCATTCTATAAGCTAGCCTTTTTGGGGAGCTGAAATTTTGATAGAATGAAGTGTGTGCGAGGGCGAGTCTATATGCCAAGTTTCACGACGATTGAATGATTGTAAGTGATCGAACTAGTCGTCGCAAGATTTGACTTTTTAGCCTGTGGCTCAATCAAGCAATCAAGATTGCAAGCAAGCAATCAAGCAAGATTCCCGCAAGTTAAACTAGATGGATAAAAAGCAAGGTAATCATCATCATCAGTTCCTGACGCCAGGCATTGTGTGGCGATGGGTACGAGTAAATGATCTCCACTGTCCTCAGTCCCATTTGTCAGGTCCATTGTATAAGGTAGGAAGCATAAGGTAGTTCAGCCAAGGTGGGATGTGTTTAGATAAGTTGGTGAGGCAATCTCTCATTTGTTTCTACACGTTTGCATACTTCTTTGAGCTGTTGTCCTCTAAAGGACAACGGCTTGACAACAGTTGTCTCACAAAGCAACAACGTTGAGCAACCGTTGCATTGTTGTTTCAGACGAGCTCTGGAGAAGAAGATCATCCATCCGCGAAGAAGAGGAAGAAGTCAAGCGTGAAACTGGATGCTTTGGATGCGCGGATAAAGAGGGAAGCGCTGGATGAGAGTTTCAACAATGAAGACAACGAGATGGAAGCAACAAAGAGCAACGGATATTCAAAGGACAACAGTTGTAAGAAACTATTTCTATCATGTTAATTGTTGTTAAATTTTATTATTATTATCATCATCATCGTTTTTATTATTGTTATTGCTGTTGTTATTATTATTATTGTTATTATTATTGTTATTATAATTATTATCATCGTCATCATCGTTATTATTATTATTATCGTCATCATCATCGTTATTATTATTATGGAATGTGGTGGTGTAGCGGTCTGTTCTGTGCCATGTAACCGGAGGGTCGCAGGTTCGAATCTACCTCAAGCCACTGCATTGCGACCCTGGACAATTTAAGTTGCTCACCCATAATTGTCTGTGAGGAAGACAATGGGAAATGACATCACTCATCTCATCCCCAGGCGGCATTTATTAGATCCAATGGACTGCCTTTGGGCTGAGAACTCACCAGTAGCATCAATAGCATGGATCCTGACATGGCACAAATTGTGATAATTTAGCACAAGTGCTGGTACCTAGAGGCACTTACCTACTCCTGGAAATCACTTCTACCCTAACCTCAAGACTGTTCTCTTTAGGCCCCAGAAACTCCGCCACTGTTCGCTTTCTGACAGTGCCCGTCCCAAGCCTGGATAAAGGAGGAGGGCGACGCTAATGATCTTTGTAATCACACAATGTCGTTAAACTGAAACTACTTTAGCCCCCAGCTAAAGAGAACGGTTAGGGTAGAAGTGATTTCCAGTAGGGTTAATTGCCCCCTTGGGTTGCAAACAGACAGAGAGAGACAGAAACAGGGAGAGACAGAGAGAGAAAGACAGAGACATAGACAGAGACAGAGAGAGAGAGAAAGACAGAAACAGAGAGAGAGAGAGATCAGACATGAACAGACAGAGAGAGAGAAAAGACAGAAACAGGGGAGAGAGAGAGACATAGACAGACAGACAGAGAGAGAGAGAAAGACAGAAACAGGGAGAGAGAGAGAGACATAGACAGACAGACAGAGAGAGAGAGAAAGACAGAAACAGGGAGAGAGAGAGAGACATAGACAGACAGACAGAGAGAGAGAGAAAGACAGAAACAGGGAGAGAGAGAGAGACATAGACAGACAGACAAAAGACAGATACAGACACACACAGAGAAACAGAGAGAGACAGAGAGAGAGAGAGAGAGAGAGAGAGAGAGAGAGAGAGAGACATAGACAGACAGACAAAAACAGATACAGACACACACACAGAGAGACAGAAACAGAGAGAGAGAGAGAGAGAGAGAGACATAGACAGACAGACAAAAACAGATACAGACACACACACAGAGACAGAAACAGAGAGAGAGAGAGAGAGAGAGAGAGAGAGAGAGAGAGAGAGAGAGAGAGAGAGAGAGACATAGACAGACAGACAAAAACAGATACAGACACACACACAGAGAGACAGAAACAGAGAGAGAGAGAGAGAGAGAGAGAGAGAGAGAGAGAGAGAGATAGACAGACAGACAAAAACAGATACAGACACACACACAGAGAGACAGAAACAGAGAGAGAGAGAGAGAGAGAGAGAGAGAGAGAGAGAGACATAGACAGACAGACAAAAACAGATACAGACACACACACAGAGAGACAGAAACAGAGAGAGAGAGAGAGAGAGAGAGAGAGAGAGAGAGAGAGAGAGAGAGAGAGAGACATAGACAGACAGACAAAAACAGATACAGACACACACACAGAGAGACAGAAACAGAGAGAGAGAGAGAGAGAGAGAGAGAGAGAGAGAGAGAGAGAGAGACATAGACAGACAGACAGAGAGACGGTGATAGACAGGCACACAGAAGTAGTGAGAGAGACAGAGCCAGGGACAGAATGGTGCATGGTTAACTGTTTGCCACATAGCTTAACATCGCCATTTATCTAGCGCTTCAACAACCTTCTCCCTTCCCCTCCAATCTATCTCGAACATTCGCTTCACGTGTCCAAATTAATTAGAACTTAAACTAATTAATTGAAACAACGTCAGAGGCGGCGGTGGATTTCAATCATTTCTCAGCCGTGCGGTCGTTAATCTATTATCGAGAGAGATCTTATCAGTTGTTTAAATCAACCGCTAGAGGAGGGACGCCGTTCCGGTAATATCGATTTACAACCGGAAGTTATCGTAAATCACCATCGGAAACGCGGTGTATTGTGGGAAAGCGCGTGCCAACGGAGGGAGGGGTGCTGTAGTCATGCTGCGAGTGATTGGTGGGTGGGTGGGGGTTGATTGAATAGAAAATGATTGAAAGGTTTGGGAGGGGAGGAGTATTTGTGGCCCAAGGCACGGATCACGTTTCTGTTCGAGGTGCATGCCTTGTTCCTAATCAGTCTTTCTTGTTTACTGTTTAACGCCCACTGTGTGGTAACGAAGACCATTAGCGTCGCCCTCCTTCTTTATCCAGGCGTGGGACTGGCACTGTCAGAGTACAAACAGTGGCGGAGTTAATCCATTGATTAATCGGTCCATCCATTCCTCCACCAATCGAACAATGCATATCCCTCTCTCCATCCATCCACCTATGGTCAGTGATCCCGTCCTAACAAAGAGGAACCGGAACGCCAGCTGCTGGCACCATGTTAATGTTCCTGCCAAAAAGAACCGGAACGCCGTTCCGGTCACAACCGATCCCTGCCTATAGTCATCCACCGATCCATCAGACTATTCATCCGACTATCCATCCACTTGGTGATCCACCCATCCACCATAGAACGAGAATTCGTGACTCGAGGCGGAAATATTCGTGAATATTAGGGCATTTTTAATATTCGTAAGTATTCGTTGATGACGTCACTGTTTCCGTTTTGTTTACGAACTAATTTACGACTAGTAATTTGAGAATACGTGCTGTGGTTTCGCGGCGCTATACTAAGTGAAATTACTGATAAAAGATGAGTAGTAACATGTAGGCCTAACTGTTCTTTTTCTAATTCCTAGTTTTGGGCAATGAATTTTGTACAATAAATCCCGGATTTTGGAGAATTAAGAATGAAAAGAAATTTAAAAAATTCAATATTCGTTGGCACCAGTTTTAATATTCGTTAATATTCGTCAATTTCTACAAATCCTAATATTCGAAATATGCGCATACTCGTTCTATGCCATCAACCTATTCACTTGCCTATTCGTTCATATATCCAGCCACCAATTCATCCACACATCAAACATAGGCGTGGCTACATTGAGGCACGAGGAGACAGTTGCCTCCTCTTGCTACTTTTATATATTGACCAATTACTCCAATGACCAGGATTTTGCCAGTGGTCTGTGAAGTTGGCTCTTCTTGAATTTAAGTCTCGCTACACATCCATCCACACATCCATCCATCCATATATCAGTCAATTGAGCGTTTTTTTTGCCCATTTACTAAATCCGCTTTGCCTGGCTTTCTTATCTCTGCCGAAGCCGACTCTTAATCTCATAAGAGCCGAGCGAGTGGTTGTTAGATGAGCTGAGTCGGTTCCCAAATCTAAATCAGAAAGTCACCTGCACCACTTCAAGTCTTCATCGTCCAACCTCAAGTGTATACATGTACATATATTAGGGCTGTTACCGATTACATTTTTTAAAATAGTTATCTAATCAAGAATTAACAATTAATTGTTAATTGTGATTAAATGTATTTCCCAATAAGTAATGACAAATACGACATTAACATTATTAATTGTTTATCTTTTAATAGTATTATTAATATTTATTGCTAGTTAGTAGTTACTTAACAATTATTTGTTCATATTAGTAGTCTTGTTTACGTTTTTCAGTTGGAAGTATGCAAATAAGTAAGTGGTGTTGGATTTATTCATCACAAAAACTATTACACCACTGAGCTTATCAAATTTAACAAGTGGTCATCGATTAACCATTAAAAATAAATTTAATCGTTAAAATTAATTAACGATTAATCGATTAATTAATCGTTAACTTACACAGCCCTAATATGTGTATTTGTATGTGTATGTTTGTATGTATGCATGTATGTATTTGTGTATGTTTGCATGGATGTATGTATGTACGTCTGACCGACTATCGATTGTTGTCTTACACATTGTGAATACGGCGCTATAGAAGTAGTCACTGGATTACATGTGAACTTACCTACGTGTGCACTATCTATATATCTATGTATGTGTCTATAATCTATATTACATGTATCAAGACGAAAACACGCATACAAGGAGAAGGACACGCAGGCATACGCACACACCTGTTGTGTCTAATATTACAACTGAGCGTGAGGTGAGATAAAGGTGCTTTGCAGGTGTACGTATAAGTTCTGAGAACTGACGCTGACGCCACACATGAGCCTTTCAAAGCAAATAATTACTCTGCTAAAGACTTTTTAAAGTTCACCGTTCGTCATCATAAGCACCATTCCTCGTAAAGGCCCCTCCACAGCGACCAAGACTCCAAAGCTCTTGAAAAGGCAGACACTTTCGTTTTAAGCTGTGTACTGCGGCTGGGGCCGGTTGATGTGTTGTGCATTTTACTCTGGCGCATTAGAAGTTACTAAGTAAAATTATTACTAATTATTATTATTACTAATTAAATTATTACTAATTACGATTATTACTAATTAGGATTATTATAATTAGGATTATTACTAATTAGGATTATTACTGATTACAATTATTACTGATTACAATTATTACTTATTACAATTATTACTTATTACAATGATTACTAATTAAACTATTGCTAATTACAATTATTACTAATTTACAATTACCTTAGACTTCTGTAAAGCAGACATTTAAATATTATTATTATAAATTATTAATGTCTCTGGTGCCGGTGTCTAATGCACAAGTCATCAACATTACTGTCACATTCCTCGTCGATCACTACCCCTCAACAGAATCTCCTCTATAAATTGTTTGGCAGCAGCAGACACTGTCATAGCTGTGGCGATCATCAGACTCCGATAAACTCAGTGGTCAGTAGCCAGACATTACTGTGAGACCTCGAAGTAATCAGACAAACTCTGTCTAGTTTAGGCAGGCGACAGCGAGTGTGCTTTAGCGCCGGACCAGTATGGGAATTGTCAAAATAACTGGGGGGGGGGGTAGACGTTGATTTATGTGCAGTTTGGGTGTGAAATGTAGACTTTACTATGGGAGCCAAAGAAAGACTATGGGGGTTGAACCCCCCAACCCCCGGCAATTCTCACCCTGCGCCGGACAATTAATGTCTGTTCAAGCCACGCTGTGATTTCTGTTTTATCAGCCACTCCTTTGATACTGGAGTCCATGTCCCAGTCCCCTCCCCCTTACCAGGTCCCCTTAACCCTCCCCATCCTTGAAAGAGCTGAGCTGCGTTGTGACCGAGTCACAGAAGTTTCCAGTCGCTATATGACAAGCATATGCACGTCGTCGCTTGTTGCATACCATACCTAATCGTCGTCGTACCATACCACGCATCGCCGGCGTTTCCAAGTATTTCTGTTCTCGTCCTCCCCCCACCCACCGACCCATTTGAAGTCTTGGCACTGTTAATGTGGGCCTGTGCAGACAGCATTTGCGAAACTTGCACATCGGTGACCGCTATTATTAGAACATGAGTTGACAAGAATAAGAACATATCGTTATTCCGTGGTAGTGCCAGTCCCAAGCCTAGAGGAAAGGAGGAGGGCGACACTAATCATCTTTGTTATAACACAGCGTCGTTAAACAGCAACTAACCAACCAAGGAACATCGACCATGGTGTCTAACGTCACCAGAGACCAGCAGCGTAGCCAGGAAACAATTTCGGAGGGGGGGGGATTCAATTGAAGTTAAGTTTTTCTTGTATTTCGCATATAAAAGTCTATAAATTTTTTCCGAAAACTTATTTGGGAGTTTGAACCTGCAAAACGACCCCCTAAACAGGCCCATGCCAGAGACCCTCCTCCGTACGACCTCAGCGAACCACTCAGACGTTTCCTTGATAAAAGGACGGCGTCTTGAATTCTACGAGATAAATTCTGTAGTTGGACGTGTGAAGAACTCGTGCGATCGGTCTTAGCCCCGAAATACTCGACCTGACCCTCTTGACCTCTGGCCATGCCTGCGACCACCAGACCACCATTCGATTCGATCGATTGCTTGATTGACAGGAGGAACAAGTGCGTCGCCGCGGCCACCGTCACTCTTTAGCCTACGTGGGCCGTAGCGAGTGTGAGGCCGACGAGGCTGCTTTTAGGTATAAGCTTATAGTTTGTTTACATGTCGCCAGAACGCAGTTGGTTCCCTTCGATTGTGTCATTTCGTCGGTGGTCTGGGTTGGAGCAAGTGATGTCGTGAAACGTACGGTCGTTCGATTGTTTGCGATGGAATTACAGTTGTAGTCGGAGATTTGTGGAGCAGAGCCGGCAAACTTATAGTATCAGGGACTGAAGGATTATACAGTTTCTTTGGACATGCTGCACGGACATCGGACAGTACCAGGTTTTCTTATGACGACACTAACCTTAACCTTGACCCTGACCCTAACCGACCCTCACTTTCATTCATTCATTCATTACGAAAGATTTATATAAGTAAGTAAGTATATTCTTGAATAAAACCAATTGCATATCCGCACTCTGGTGTACATACATCGTACAACAATCAACAGTTAATGTCAATAGGAGTACAACATTCTAACAATAAAAGTCTTTCGCTGTAAATAGCGCCCCTTCAAGGTTACTACTCAGGAGCTCATGAGTCACGACGTGTAACCTGACCCCAACCTACACTCATGACGTCAGTAAACTTACACACTATAATCCTTCAACACCCGATACAATAACTTCTATAAACTTGCCGCAAAGCCTCAAGAGAGACTATAATTATTAATATTATTTAATTAGTGATAATTAGTGGTTTTCAGTCATTGTCGACGTCGTTAAACAATTGAAAGTAGACGACTATAGGTAGTGACTTGAATTGGGGTTGTTGTCAGTACACCACTGCTCGTACTCTGGCAGTGCCAGTCCCAAGCTTGGAGAAAGGAGGAGGGCAATGCTAATCATTGTTGTTATGACGCAGTTTCGTTAAACAGAAACCAGTCTGCTCGGATGTCGTCAATCAGCGTCGATTACAGGGCCAAGAGGGTGCTGTGGACTAGACACTTTTATCGCATATCTGTAACAACTAGGACGACTCGAGTCACTCGACTGACTTGAAGCAGCTCTTGTGAATAAGCTGGTGCCGCCGTGTGCAGCACTTTAGAAGAATGTAGTTGGCAAACAGCACAGCACAGCATCGTGACTATGCCTCTGTTGACCCTTCGCTGTGGAATGACCTTCCTGCTATAACTCGTGCTGAGATCTTATCTGGGGACACTACTGTTTCTGCTCGTTCTCTTAAGACTTCTTTTTTCAATGGGTTGTCCACATTGGAAGCGCCTCTGATTAGGTTGTACTGCGAGAGGCGCTTTATAAGTCCATAAATAGAATAGAATACCTGTGGTTGCCTCTCACTTTTAATGGGACTGCTTTTCATCTTCTTGGAGATTTTGAGCTTTTACGATTACAACTAGACCTGTTTAACAAGGGTATGTCTCTACCAATAATTTTATTACAGCCACTACAGACTAGAATTGTGTATCACACACCTGTCACTACACACAACCTCTCTGACTTGATGTAGCGCTCACGAATAAACTTAATTTGAAGCTTAACACTTTAACAACGAGCTGCGCTGGTTTCCCAGTCGCTTTTCTCATCGTTAAAGTGTTAATAACAATTAACTATTATTATTATTATAATCCGTTTATTAGTGCAAAGTGCAAACTGACAACTACGCAGGATGATTACAAGTCATAGTATGAATGCCAAGTTATTACAGGAGTCGAATTTAACTGTTTTGGCAGCCATGCAAGGCGCCCATCTGTCCAACTGCTCATTTTACCAACGCCATCTGACGAATGGAGGGATGAGTCGACCTTTGGGACGGTAACTAAAATTGAACAAGCCATTCAGTTGAAGCCTTACAAATCTTCTGTTCAATTTTTCCAGTATACGGTAAAACAGGGTTTGTGTGCTTCCATTGCAGTAAACGGATCAAGTCGAGGAGGAGGAAGCCCCGGAATGGCATCCAGCAGAGTGGAACCGCTTCGATCCTCTGGCGTCGATCGCGTCCAGACGCCTTCGATCAGCCTCGAGAAACAGATGCACAATGAGGAAGAGAATCTCCTTAAGGAATGGGACACCACAGTCCGATGTCGCCAGGAGAATTCCCTTTCCATCCGACCCGTTTCACTCGCCACAGACGACACACCGGTCCGGAAAGCTAAACCACGTGTTGGTGGGTCCGCCTCTAAAACCTCGTCGAGCGTCGATCTTGCATCATCCGGACCCATCCGATTCGAATTCCCAGAGATCGACATCGTCAAGCGACACGACACAAGTCTTGACGACAGCGCGGAGACCGTCGAGGACGACTCGCGTCGCTTTTCATACACGGAATGTCCGACAACAGGACATAAGACAATGAGGTTGGAGATGAACGTCGAGGGATTTGATCCGAAGGATATAACGGTTAAGAGTTTTGGTGGACGACTGACGGTTCATGGAATCACGTACGATGGTCGCGATGGGAAGAAAAGCACCAACGAATTCTGTCGAAAGATAAAACTCCCGGATGGCGTCTCCTCCGAGAATCTACGCTGCACGTTCTGCGACCACGTCCTTGTGCTCGAAGCGCCCGTTCGAACGCGTTGCTCGACCCCAGATGTCACTAGCAGACATCCTCTCAACCATCCGGTTATCCTATCCGATGAAAACGGGAGATATCTCAGCCTCATTGTAGAACTGGGTCGGATATTTAGGCCGGGTGACGTCGTCGTAAAGGTGAAAGGTCAACAGACGATCTGCATCTTCGCGGATACGATCGAAAACACGACTTTCAGTCGGATGAAAGCGACGCTCGAGAGGGAGTTCGATCTTCCAGAGAAGATCGACCAGAAGTCGCTGAGAGCCGGCTGCACGGAGGATCGACTGCTAAAGATCGTCGCTCGAATTAGGGATCCAGACGATCGAGCGGATCCACAGAAAGCTGTGAGGATCGATGTCGGTGACAACATTTCGTAGGATCAAATCGCTTGCATTTGTTAAGTGGAGTCAGGGTGAGAATTGTGAATTAGGGTTCAACCCCATCACATATTCGGGACCCCACAGTAAAGTCTTTATTGCACAACTCAAACTAGCTACATGGATCATGCGTCTGACCTCTGAGGTGGCTAGTTATTTTGGCCTAATTCTCATACCTGCCCGTGGAGTTCTCAATACTGTCGGTTTAAATTCTTAAACACTGTCTGGGAAGAAAATTCCTATCATCTTCTCGAGGCAGTTTATCGTGGAGGCGAATTCAGTCTGAAGAGCTCTGATATTTCGAGTGGTTTTCGGAGGCGAATTCAGTCTGAAGAGATCGTGAAAAAACCAACAGATTGTTTACGATCTCTGATCTGCCACTTGTTAAGTTGATTACGAAGTCGACGAATGATGTGGCTAAGAATGTGCCATCTTGACTTGACTGGGTTGAGTACACTGCGGTTGACGAAGGTGCTATATAAATATTACGTGTCTTGTACGTTCTACGGCACCGAGACATGACGTCTGGTTGAAGACCAAGACCGTAAAAGTCATTTGTAATTTATGGACTGGCGCACTTTGTGTAGGAGCCGAATCAAGAGATCAGAGACAGATTTGTTAAGGTCAATAAATCAAATTGGATAACATTTATAGTTATATTTTTTGCGAGAAGTCTGTGAGGTCTCATGAAGAGCACACGGATTTGCTTTGGCGCAGGCTGCTATTAGCGCCGTGTATTACAAATACTGATCTGTTCTGTTAGTAGTTAACTAGTTAAGATTGTTTCAATTGCATAACATGTCAAATGCACAGCGCAACTGAGTTTGTCAGGCGCTAAATTAAAAGAAAACGATATTATTATCGGTATTATTATTAAGTTCTCTGGCTGCATTTCTGATGAACTGATCTACTCAGACCAAGACTACGGGGTCAAAATGAGTCGCATGTTGGAAATTTTAGAATATGAGTATTTTACATATTCTTAAAGACCATTTATTTTGCTTTAAAATGACACCAAAGTTTGGTTGTACCTTACTTTTTGACAAAGTTACGAATGATTGTGTTTTTTGAAAAAAATTTCATTTATTTTAATATATTTCACAAAAAATAGAGGTATTCTCTGTACAAAAGTTTGAAAATACACATTAAAACAATGAATTTCATCAAATTTGAGAAATCAGAAATGTAAAAAAAATATTTTTTCACCCATTTTCATTAAAATCTGAAAATAAGAAAAAGTGACATCTGATCATATTTTTTGCTGTTTTCTTAGGAATGTAAATTGCCGACATCCGACTCATTTTCATCCCTTGGGTCACAAATGAGGACATAACTTCACTTGGACTAACACTAAGGGAACATTGGACCTGACAAATGACCCAGGACTATGGAGGTATTTATTCGTAGCCATCGCCGCCAAATGGCTGGCGTCAGGAACTGATGATGATGATGATGATGATCTTCTGGATATTGACCTGATCATGGGTTGATTTTGGAGCGCCTCCGTTTAATGCCTTGTGCGTTGGACACAACGATATAGAAATTACTATTTAATAATAAATAATTTTGTCAAAATCTGGTGACTTGGAAGGCAATTGTTGATTGTAATTTGTGCCAATGCATCCTTGCAGAGGGAAGCAGCGTTTACCCTGAGGGAAGTAAGTAAGTATTTTCTTTAATATAACCTCGCAGCTGTCAAACAGCACCCTGGTGAACTAGCATAAGATATATAAATTCACAAACATCAAGTTATTCGTATTCGTTTTATTGAGAAAAACAGTTTGCTGTTTATTCCAGGACAGTTTTATTTGAGACTGTGTTTCTCTGACCTTTTTAGTCATAGTGTAAGGTGTTCACAAGTGAACAAGCATCTCTCTATACTTCCCTGCCGAATCTTCAAGTATTAAATACAATACAAATAGGCCCTATACGGCACTCTTGCAAGCCGCACATCACGTCCTGACATCTCCTTTTTACGAACGCGCCATCTCGCGAATTATCGGCTGAGTGGACTTTTGGGAAGGTTCGGGAAGCGATTCCGGTACAGACTGGTCTTCACGCCACTGATTTTACCACTACACTATCATGTAGTATATGGACCCCTCCCAAATAGGCCTATATGTTGAAAACCGTTAAAACTAAATGTGATAGGTCGAAATCCAATAGGTAGAAATCGATCGCCCCTGGTGAAGGATATAATATGCTGAGGAACAAAAGAAATCTTGCGACCTTTAGCTGTCCATCAGACTGTCTCCCTCTGATGATACTTTTCTCAAATACACAATAAACTCTTCTGTTCTTGTGTTGATTATGCCATTTGGTTTTGTATTTTTATTTTCAGCTTCAAACTTCCCTGTACTGAATATGGTGTCTGCACCTCGTATAAACCCCTTAATCTCATTCAGTCAGCTCACTCAGCTGCACTGGCTTCCCTGCCAGCACTACCATAGGCACTAAATGGGTCTCGAATGGGCTTTATATGGATCCCATATGGGTTATGTATGGGGTACACGTAGGTCTGTAGCAGGTTTGCTGTTTATTCCAGGACAATATTATTTGAACTGGCCTCTATGACCTATAGATATACAATATTTTTAACGACCACTCCTACCTACCGTCAACTAGAACTGTACCGATATTGCCTTTTGCCGATTATGCCGATACCGCGTATTAGCCGATTATTAAACTGCCAATACCCATTATGAGGCCGAATATTTCATTCTTTGTTTAGTCAAAATGTTAGGTTCCGAAACATAAACCAGTAATCTATCGTCACAACAATAAAGGTGGACGTTTACAAGGTAAGTTGGGAAGTTTGAGAGAGAGAGAGAGAGAGAGAGAGTCAGCTTGTCTAACCCGGGGAGCTTACGGTTAAACTCGATATCCTACTCAGAGGCGCTCCCAGCCCAACTCTGGCTATAAAGAACGGTTTCAAAGTTCTATCAAAAGATCAGTGGCGTAACGAAGGGGGGGGGGCAGAGGGGGCAGTCGCCCCCGGGCGCAGCACCAGAGGGGCGCAAAATTATTTATTATTAGCTTCCGATCAGTGGTACATAGTAGACACGTCGACCTCTTTATATAGTCAGTACGAGTCGGCCATGTTTAAAAAAAGGTGTCTATGTGACTTTTCTTTTTCCGTTGTTAATATACACAACTGGCTTATAATAGTCAATTTACAGTTATTTCTGCACAATATTGTTTTCCACAGCTGTTTAATATTATTTTATATCTCGTAATAATGTGATTGTCGGACAATTAATATCTTTTGCTTAAGACGAGCAATTCCCATAGACCCATAGTTATCAACTGCTATTATTATTATTATTATTACTATTATAGCGCGCTTTTCAAAAACAAATCTTGCACGAGAGTGACGAGAGTGCGTTTCGCTACATTGCTAAACACAGTGCAATAAAAATAGATGAGTTTTTAAGTTAATTGTTTACGTTTCTTAAACACGCGTTTACTTCCTCATGCGCAGATGTCGCCAACCGGTAGGTTTTTAAGTCTGTTTACCTTTTTAAATACGCGTTTACTTCCTCAAGCACAGGTGTCGCCACACTTCCGGTTTAATACCGGAAATAGAAACTTTCACTTCTCTGTAATTTATATAGATTCGTTAATTTCATCGACATATATATACGTCGATGGTTAATTTACATGGTTTCCATACCAATTGTAAACCGTTCGGCAGATTGAATAAAAAATGGTGAAATTCTCATTAATTTGTCTACAAATTAAACATTTTCCACGAACAGCAATAAATATAAACAGTTCTTTACTCTCCGACTTTTTTTCTAATGTTTTTGATTGACCGTTGTTGTGTCTTTTAAGTTTTTGATGAGAAACGTTGAAGTACTGGTTTCGGGCATGCACAGACCCGACTCTAACTGAATTGTGTTGGTATATTAAACAGCTAGATGGAAACATTTTAAGCATTAATAATCAACTGGTGCTTACGTATAACAAAATTTATAAGTTGTTAAGTCGTGTAACTCGTAAGGAAAGGCCCGGCTGCTGGGTTGTGTGTATAAAGTTTGTGCTACAGTAAAAAAAAACTTATTAAAATTTCAGTAATGGCTAATGATGTTTGTGCTTGTGTTGCAAACAATGTAAAATAATCATGTTACTTCTGTTTCACTTCTCAATGGCTTCAATAAAAGAATTGATTGATTAATTGAGTGACTGACAGACTGACTGATTGATTGATTGATTGATTGATTGATTGATTGATTGATTGATTGATTGATTGATTGATGTATATATCATGTAACACCAGAGGGCTCTTGGGCTCTTGTTCAAGGTTTGATTAGGTTAATTAGTAGCTTCTGTTGCATTAATGTCTAATGTGCAAGGTATCATCAGTTCAATATCTGAAGATCGTACAATGATCATACACTAAGACAGGTGGGTATGCATTTAATCTAAAAATTATAAATTGCCTCATCTTACTTGAAGTTTCATTGATTGATTGATTGATTGATTGATTGATTGATTGATTGATTGATTTAACTAATACTTTTAACCGTGGTTGCATTGATCCTTAGACTACTGTGAAAACATGAACTAATTAATTTGTTTGTTTTTTGTTGTTTGTCAATTTAGTCGTCGTCGTTGGGCCTTAACGATCATCACCAGGCGGCGATCGTAAACTACTTACGATTCGCACGATACCAGAAAAATCTTCGACTGAAGTCTGTCAAACGTTCATTTGAAGACATCAAGACAAGCCAGTATGATTCTGTTGCGTTTCCACATTTTTTGTCTGAACACATGTATGATTGTATGTGTCTATGTATGTATGTTTGTATGTACATATGTATAAATGTATGTATGTATGTGGGTATCTTTGCATGTGTATGAATGTATGCATGTATGTATGGGCCTCACAGTACATAACCAAACACTGATACGATTGTAATAGTAAGACCAATCTCATCTGCGGAACATGTGAATTTGATTTGTGGTATCAACGGGTTATTGTTCGTCATTGCCGATGTCATTGACGTTAACATGATCTTGGTCTTTGCCTTGATTTGACCTTGATTCTGACTTAGATTCTGACCTTGATCCTGATCTAGATTCTGATCTAGATTCTGACCTTGAATTGACCTAGATTCTGACCTTGGTTTTTACCTTTACTTAGACCCTGATTAGTATAATTAATTAAGTAATTAGTTTACGAACAAAGGCATCAAGCAGTGGCACACCAAAACCAAACCATAATTGATCAATATCTACAAGATCAGTGAGCACAGATTCCGACCTTGATTTGACCTCTAGGTTGACCGATGACACCTTTACGCATGATGAGGTCAGTGACATGCTCGACGGACTTCTGTCGGTCATCCTTGGTGAGGTGGACGAGGAACTGGGACACGCCGCACACACAAACACCCTCCTGCTCAGACAGGTCTTCCAGCAGGCGGAAAAGTGGCATCTCAAGCTCCAGGCCGACATCTCGGAACTGGAAAACAGGTATGCTATATTCATCACCGCTTGGAAGACGAATTGGATGTATGTATGAATAAGATAGAGACGGAATGGAGAAAATTGGAGAAATTAGAGATGAAATGGACAAATTAGGAGAAATAAGATAGAGATGGAATGACGAAATTTGGGGAAATTAGAGATGGAATGGAGCAATTAGGAGTGGAGAAAGTTGGAGAAATTATAGAACACGTTTGGAGAAATTTGGAGAAATTATATAGAGATAGCATGGAGAAATTTGGAGTAATGAGGTTGAATTGAGAAATTTTGATGAATAGAGATAAAGATAGAATGGAAAAATTTGGAGGAACTATAGAGGTGGAGTGGAGAAAGTTGGAGAAATGAAATAGAATAGAACATTGAAGAAATTTTGAAAAATGAGATGGATGAGCAAAGAAATCAGAAGGAATAGTATAGAGATAGGATGGAAAAATTAGATGAAATGAAATTTAAATAAGAGTGCAAAAATTAGAGAATATAAGATAAGATGAAGAAATTAGAAAAACTAAGACAGATTAAAAAATAATAATGATGGAAATAATTGTAATTAAAAATTCCTATGTATTCATTTATTTGTGTTATTGATATTATTCTGGTTGTTTTTGTAGGGAGCTGTTAGAGCAGATCAAAGATTTTGAGGAACATGAGTTTGCCGGTGCGACCCGCGACACGGACTTTCGACACACGCTTCGTTTGCAGCCACTTAACGAGAGCGGAGGAACAGCTCTACTCAACATGGTTCGTCTTCAGAACTTATGACAAACTCTGTATTTGTGTTTCTTAAAAGATACCTTAATCTAATCTAACGACTGCTATAGTGAAGTTATCATAATGCATATTACTTTTATCAATGGTGAGTTTGGGTGAAATCATAATTAATTCATATTAGAGTAGATTAGATGCCGTCTTGGAATGAAGTAGAGGCCGAAGATGTTACAGTTCTTGTTTTAGGTGTTTCTTTTCAACCGTTCTTGTTTTCTGTTCTTGCTAAAGGAAATCGAAGAATGAATGAAAAACGAGAAGCTAAAGGAAAGACTGAAACACGTCGAGTATTAGGTGAGTCTATTGCCAGGTCAAAGGTCACACAAGCACACGCACGCACACGCACGCACACGCACACACACACACACACACACACACACACACACACACACACACACACACACACACACACACACATACACACTGTATATATAAAATACATATTCCCTGAATTTTCAGCATATATACATAACAATGGCTAGATGTGGATTAATGGTTGAGGTTTTGGAATTTCTACAGCTTTCATTGTTTTGGTCGATTGTTAAATAATAATAATAATAATAATAATATCTTTTCTTTATTTAAGCGCCTGACAAACGCACTGAGCTGTACATTTACATGTTATGCAATTGAAACAATCTTAACTACTAACAGAACAGACAGTATGTAATACATTTTCCCTGAATAGCAGGGTACAAAGCAACAATGGCAAGATGAACTGGTTTAATCTCGCACTCTACGCCAGATGTTATCCAATGCGCTATCGGGCACTTTGATTTAATTTTATTAATGGAATTATTTCTATTTCTAGGCGTTGAGTGTTCAGAAGGAGAAGAGCGCGCTGCAGGCACAGCTCGACCGACTGAAGACGGATTCATCGGCTTTGAAAAACCGTTCAGTAAGCAAGACGAATCACTGTTACTGAAGCTATACCAAATCCGCAATAGATTAAGATTGGAGATTAGATTAGAAATAGGCTAAGATTAGATTTGAATTTTATTAATGAAATTGATTAAGGTTAGGTTTGAATATGATTAAGATTAGATTAGATTAAATTAAATCAAGATTAGATTAGATTGATTACGATTGAATTAGATTAGAATAAGATTAAGATTAGGTTTGAGTTCGATTAAGGTTAGATTAGATTAAGATTCATGATTAGTTTAGACCTAGCTGTTTTTTTCAGCCGTGTTTGGTCAGATAGCGCCTTTAAGTAGATACAAGTTTTCTTTGATTGATTCATTCGTTGGTTTTTAAATAAATAAATTTTAAATAACTGAATTTTAAATCATTGAATTTTAATAAATGAATTTTAAATAATTTAATTTTAAATCATTGAATTTTATATCATTGATTTTTTAAATCATTGAATTTTAAATGAATGAATTAAATCATTGGTTTTTTAATAACTGAATTTTATATAATTGAATTTTAAATCAATGAATTTTAAATCAATGAATTGTTTTCAGCCCGAACGATCAGGAGATGATGTCGACGAACTTCGCAGACAAGTTTCCGGACTGAAGACGTCACTCGACAAGGTGTTTAGTATGCTCACATATGTACACAATGGTTACCATTATTGTGCTAATTTGTGCACAGATATTCAGTGTAATTATGATAATTTATGCAAAGATTTAGTCTTTTCTGTTATGCTAATTTATGCTAATTCAACGTTATGCTAATTTATCATTAAGAGCCTTATGAAAGATTATTATTTCAGATTACTATTATTATTATTATCGGCTTTTATTGCTTATGATGAGTATAATTAAAATATAGAAAAATTTGACTCGTAAAAGTAATATAGTGGGGCTATATGAGTCGTTTGTTACATAACGCAGTGATATTTTACTTCTCAAAATAATTCCTAATTCAGTTCTAATTCAGTTCTGTGTCCTTGAATTTTACTTCTAATTCTAATTTTACTTCAGAAATAATTTTACTTATCATTCCTATTTTAGTTCTCAATTAATTTTACTTCTTATTTTAGTTTTCCAAATAATTATTAATTTCAGTGCAGTAAAAAGTATTTTAACGTTAGGCCTAACCTACTACATGCACGTATAAGATATCTTTGTTCAATTTCAAGAACACTCATTTCCAGAGATTTTTTTCATGCGATTTCTTCGTCCATCAGTCAAGATTCCACATACAAAAAAATTCTTTCCACAAAGGCCTGTGAGGCTGGAGCTAGCAAAAGATCCTCTGCAATGGTGCAATTTTGCTGTACGAAGTTTGCCTTTCCTTCCAGGAAGCAAGAGGATTCCTAGTATCAATCATTCTCCCTTATGTCTGCCAAATAACGATCCATCTGAATTGTTACACAGTCTTGGTTGCTGCTGCTGCTGGACAATGTTGATGTTGTTTGTGACTTTAGTTTCATGTTGAGAAATTTAAATTTATGCAGTGCAGGTGAAACTTTGCTTTGACGTTTACAAGTAATCTCCTATTTTCGGGACCTACAACGACGCTGGCATATCTGCTGCATTGTTAGACTTACGTTTCACTCTTTGTTTCATGTAAACTTAAGGGCCACAAGAAGTAAAATGATTTTACTTCTGAAAATAATTCCTAATTTAATTCATAATTTTAGTTCTGCAAATAATTCATAATTTAATTCCTAATTTCGTTTTTGAAGCCAAAATAATTCCTACTTTTACTTCTAATTTTCGTTAACGAAATCCTTTATTTTTACTTCTAATTTTAGTTTTCGTTAACGAAAATATCACTGACATAACGTTAAGTGGTTTGTTTCAGACGTCTTCCATGACGAAGGCGGAGAGGGAGCAGATGGAAAGGGATCTCTCCGGCACCAAACATGAGTTGCTTCGAATTCAGGAAATGCTCGAATTAGCGGAGAAGGTGAGGAATGAGTGGAATGGTGGATGGATGAATGGATGGATGGGTTGATGAATGGATTTTAGGGATGTTATGGTGGGTTGATGGGTGGATGCATGTAGGAGTCAGGGATGGAGCAAGGGAGGTAGGGATGGGTTTGTTCAATTACTTCAAGAGGTCAGAGACTGTGAGTGCTTCTTTGCTATAATACAGACCATTCAGACTGCATTAGTATCAGATGGATTCGACTGCAGGCTCATCACTTTCTTCCTATAGTTTATCTATCCATCATAGGTGCTCTCTGTCTGTCTGTATATCTCTGTCTTCTCTCTATCTCTCTCTGTCTCTCTCTTTCTCTATCCAGTCTATGTCTCTCTCTCTCTCTATCTCTCTCTGTCTCTCTCTTTCTCTGTCTCTCTCTCTCTCTGTCTTTCTCTATCTCTCTCTGTCTCTCTCTCTGTTTCTCTATCTCTGTTTCCTTTCTCTATCTCTCTCTGTCGGACTGACTTTTCCTGGTATTAACATGACCATAGCTTATTTTTGTGTTTGTTCACGTTTGATGCATTGTGCATTCGAAAATGGTGCTATAAAAATCGTTAATTACAATCACAATGCTCTGGTAAATGTATGAGTTTGCATTAATGCGGTTGCACTGGTGACTGATGTGTGATTGTTGTTGTTGGCTTTGACCTTAGGAACTGGAGAAGAAGGTGAGTCTGACGGCTCCATTCAAGAACCTTAAGCAGATGCTCCAGAAGAAGAACGAACAACTGAAGGACTTGAGGAAACGACTCTCCAAGTATTAAACAACGTCATCCTCCAATCTAATCTAATATCTAATTGATTGATCTAATCCAGTCTAAGTGAATCCAGGCTCAGTTCATCCAATCCCATCCGATCTAATATCGTTCAATATCTAAGCCAAGGGGCGCTTTATAAATTCCCAGAATGAATTAATCTAATCTAATCTAATCTGGGCCAGAGTAATCTCATCAAATCTAATCCAATAGACACGTATATTCAATATTTATTCAGTAAATATTCAATATACACTTATTTTTTATCTAAGACAGAATAATAATAATAATAATAATAATAATAATAATACTTTTGGTTTATTGATTTAAACTGACACACTGCAGTATGATTACAATTACTAAAACACTAAGGGGAGCAGTGGACTTGACAAATGACCGAGGATGATGGAGATTATTTAGTCGTACCCATCGCCGCCAAATGGCTGGCATCAGTAGCTGATGATGATGACTTTTAACCCATTTTTAACAGTTAATCTAAATCAACGATGAAGAATTTTAAAATTTCTGTTTCAGGTACGAGGCAGTTGACGATTAACTCATTCCGATCGAACTGTCTTCATATAATAGATCTATGCGTTGATGTCTAAAGGATTGTCGTACCATAGCTTTGTCCCTGAAGCAACCAAAAGCAACACTCAAGCTGTTAATTTAATCCTTTAAAGCTCAGTGTGCTTCATCGCAAAGGTTGTTAAGACTAGCGTAAAACCTGCCGTACTTTGATGTAAACTGTTACACCCGTAAGCTAATGTATTGAGGTAATGCCTGTAAAACTATTTACCTCTTACCATTAGAGCTGTACCGAATAGCATTTCTCACTTACTATTCGGCTGAATATGAATATGAATAGTAGGTGATGATAGAGTGGGGCATAAGTAAAAACTAGACACAAATAGGAGTACATGTAGTTTAATAATGTTTAGTATAACTCACTTGTCATACTGTAGTTGAGCTTCATATTTCCTTCAATTCTGAATTTCTTCATTCATTCATTCATTACAGAGATTTATATAGCACCCCCTTCAAGGCTAGAAGTGCTCCCGACCCGAGCACGGCTGAAAACGACAGTTTTGAGGGTAGAATAGAACGTAGCTGTCCTTATTCATAATTGTCCTTACTGAAATTTCTGGAGGTTTGCTTCTCTGTCTCTCTGTGTTTCTTTATCTCTCTGTGTCTCTCTCTATCACGCTATCTGTCTGTCTCTCTCTCTCATGTGAAAGGCATCTCCATACACTAAAATTATGTAGCAATTCTACTATTCATATTCGGTTTTGAAAAACTATTTGAAGCGAATAGAATACGAATATTCGGTACACCTCTAATTGTTGATGTTGTCTTTAGTTAATTGATTAATTAATTAATTTAATTGTTGAGAAGTTGATTAATTAATTATTTAGGATGTGCCTTTCACTGTCTCCTGTTGTTAGCAGATTTGTTAATTTTACACTGTTAATAAATAGTTCAATATTTTAGTTTTACCAGTACAATAGAATTGATTTTCCTCTGTGTTTCAAAAGCCAAGCAGCACTGTCTAAATGTTCCAATAAACTCATTGAAATGTTAATCTGAAATGTTAGTGTAATAGGAAACATTTGGTGATTTAAATGTGAATTGTAGTGTTAAGTGGAACTCTTTGAAACTGGCTTTACCAATTTTAACATGAATTGGAACGCTAATAGTTTGATCCAACTTTAATGTGGAAAGACTTGTTTGGTAATAGCTTGTATGAGACACTTGATTCTGGCTCACACGTTGAAACTGTTTATTTCTGTTTCAGTTTTCGTTTTATCCATTAATAACAAAAAAGCACTTTAAACAAACTGAAAGGTTTTTGATTCTGTAGTTTATTTTGGTGGAAGATGTTTTTCCATTAAATAAATCCTCTACCATTCAGAGTTCTGTTTTATTAGCGGCTTCATTCATTCATTCCGGAAATTTATATAAAAGCACCTCTTCAGGAAGCCTACTCAGAGGTGCTCCCAGCAGTTGTTTCTATACAAATCTAATCGTATATGTGTAGCATTGTATGTTTGTGTGTCTGTGTGTATGTACATATATATGTATGTATGTATGTATGTATGTATGTATGCATGCATGTTCCTGAACATTTATGTAGCGTCTTTTTAAAACGCCAAGGTGCTGGAACATGGTAAACCCCAATACATCAGAAAAAGAAATGTCAGTAAAAAGGCAGAACAAGTAAAAGACAATCAATTATACGACTGAATTAATTACTCACTAATTAATTAATTAAATAGAAAGCTTTAATATAAAACGCAACGTTCTCGTTTACGTTTAACACGTGAGTTTGTTTATGTTTATATATTACGTATTCGATCACGTGGCAAAGGACGCTCCGCCTTTGATGCGGCTGCCGTAAATGGACAATCGCACCTGGTTCAGTCTACTTTGATAACAAAATTTAATTCAGTTTTAATTTCTAAGCTAAACAACAGAACTACAGAAGATTATTTATTTAGGTTTATTCATTTGGCTGGCGGTATCAAATGACCGAAGAAAATGGAGATAATTTATTCCTACCCATCACCGCCAATATTTTGACGCAGGCGTTAGGAGCTGATGATTATGATGACATTTCCACGTGCATGATGACATTTCCACGTGCAGCACCCGATACATCGGTTCTTGGAATTCATGAGAGCCTTTGCTGACTCCCGATTGATTTAAAGTAATTAGACACTGATTCTAAACTGACTGTAGCAGTGATTATACTTTAGACTGCATCGACTAAACCGGACTGCTCCTTTTGGACAACCCCTCTGACTAGATGCAGCGTTCGTGAATAACCTGGTGCCCTGCGCTTGGCTTTCGAGTGGCGCTTTAGAAGTTTGGAGATTAGTGGGGATTACATTTTACGATCAAATTAAATCAGTGTTGACCTCCACTAGGTGTAATTTTCCCGTTACACCGCACTCTCCTTGCCCGACGCCGCTTTCCACTACATCGACTGCTTAAAATTTTCTGCATAAATTCACAAACCTACATTTAATCCGCAACAAATTTTATTTCGAGAAATTCGACGGTTTTTAAAGAAAACTTTGGATAGTTTGCGTAATTTTCCAATAATTATTGTATTTTTCTGGTTGTCTGCAGCTGCGGTCCTTTCATCGGTTGCCATATTGATTCTTTAATAAAGTGGCGGCCATCACACGTGACGGATAAGAACCAACATCAGGTAAGTCTCCGTTTTTTCCAGTTTTCCATCATTATTTTCATATTCCACGAACTTTCTTTACGCAAATAACACAGCCCGAGTTTTCCTTTTGCAGGATACGTCTTTTATAACCGTCGTCATGCACGCATATTGCGTTATTCGTGCTTTATTCCGTGGTTTCGGTGGAACATAGGGTAGATATTTCCTAATCAGTGTTCCGTCTTTCCCGCTTTTCCCCTCCCATTTTCCTCTCCATTACTCGCAAGCTGGAAGACAAGACGTTTTCCTCACGACCGTTGTCATTGGCACGGTCTTCTTTGTTCAGAAAGTTGTTGTACATGAAGTATTTCGGTAACAGCTGGTAGGGTGGGAATGTCGGCATTACTGCCCTACAGCCACGCCTACTTTCAGTTTTACGTATTTGTGAGCAAAGCGGTAAGGGTCATTAATTAGCTCCACCAAGTATTTGTTGCGCATAAAGAATTAAAAGGTTGTCGTGTATTGAGAAGAGTTTTTTGAAAGAATTTATGAAGTTTTAAGGGGCTGTAGGTTATTGGGTGTTTCAAATGACCTCACACGTGGTTGAAACGGTTAATTTTTGTGCTTCTGAGGTGTGTTCAATAGTGTATATCGAATAATTATGCTTATGCTTATTGGGCATACAATATTGAAGCGTAGTTTGTTATTCAAAATTGAATTCTTTATTATAAACATGCACTGAAATGGTGAATTTACATATGTGTGTGTGGGGAAGCAGGAGGAAGATTTTATGCGATTCTAACGGTTTAGTGCAGTCAGAATGCACATTGAAATAAGTTTCAGAGCTTTTTAAGTGTGCAGTTCTACACAAAAGGGCAGTTCTAAATGAATATGTGCAGCTACAGAAGCATTTTTGTTCAGTTAAAAATAGTTTAAAATGTTCACTGTCATCCGCTTTGGAATAATTTACCATGGCTTTTTAAGGCGTGGTGCAGTTCTAAAAAATTCTGTAAAGCACTGATAAGTTTTGTGGTCATGAAGGCATAGTCAGACACCACTGTGACCGTTTGAAGTAATTAGACAGCGGTTGTGTCGGTGACGGTTAATTGACACCAGAGGGTGAGGGTTCCAGCCAAAAGCACAGTGTCTAATTGTAGAAGGCATTTTTTTAAGAGCATGTATCTGCCTACAGTCTGTGAATTGTCTCTGTATTTGTGTGTGTGTGTTTCTGTCTGTCTGGATGTGTGTGTGTTTATTGCGGAGTGTCTATGAATGCTTGTATACTGCTTAGTGTATTGATATGTATGATTGTATGTCTATCTACATGTCCTTTAGGCTGTCTGCTTGTGTGTTTCGGTCTGTATGTATGTCTGTCTCTGTCTGTCTCTGTATGTCTTCTCTGTCTATCTGTCTGTCTCTGTCTGTCTGTCTTTATCTCTCTGTCTGTCTGTCTTTATCTCTCTGTCTGTCACGGTCTATGTGTCTCTGTCGGTCTCTATCTCTCTGTCTGGCTCTGTCTGTATGCCTCTTTCAACCGAATTCCATTTTATTTGAATGCACCCAGTTTTTAGAATTGAACCCTTCTAATCTCTGTTGTTTGCCCAGAGGGTGATTCAGTCCCGCCACGCCAACTTTGATCCGCACTCGGAACCCTTCCACCTAGTGATGTAAATTTACCGGTAAAATATTTTTGCGGTAAAAAATCCGGATTTTTTACCGGTAAAATTGGTAAAATATGGTAAAAAATGGTAAAAAATGATATAAGTGATGTAATATCTTGGTTATGTTCCCCAACAGTGTGTTTAGCCATTTATCAGTTACAGACAAATATTGAAATGCCTTAGTAGTCCTATTGAATTACTAAATAAAGATAGCTTGTTTTAGAAAATACATTTTTATTACAAAGTGAGTTTTCGACCACTGTCACAAATTGCAATAATTGTTGTAAGTGATTCAGCCCAGATGAAAACTTCTCTGATATTTGGTAGGCCTATATATCAGGTCCCATTCACTTTAAAAAGCTACAACTTATCTATCAGTTCTAGTAGGTTGAATTTAGATAAATAGAAGATACATCTATAGGCTCCAGTGTTGCTGTCTCCTAGGCCCGACAGTAGCCTAATATTACTTGCCAGCCACTTGCTGGGAGATTTCATAAGTAAATTTCTGCTAAAGAAAATGGTGTATTAAAACTAGTTGAAATTTTGGAAGAACTTAACGGAGTAGGCCTATTATTTCAACACAATTCAGCAATCATCCTACATTATTTGTCAATGGGTGATGAGCCCGTGAACAGAAAGAAAGAAAGAAAGAATTTTACACAGCAAAGCGCATAGGGCATAGGCCTATATCTGAGCAACACCCAGTGATCAGTTGCTACAATCTTGTAAATGAAGCTGATATAGAAAACCTTCAGTGAATATTGATACTAATAATATTATATATGTTATTTAATAGGCTCTAAGTGAAAAGAAATAAAACTTTAAGCATTTACCATTTTAATCATTTTTTACCATATTTTACCATTTTTACCACGGTAAAATATAATGCGGATTTTTTACCGGTAAAAAATCCGGAATTTTTACCGCTGAAAAATCATTTCACATCACTACTTCCACCCCACTACATCACCTATATCCAGTTCTCAATCCAATCAATCAATCAAAATTTATATAGCGCCCCTTCAAGATCCCTACTCAGAGGGATAATTTCTTTTATTTGCTACCGAATTTTTACATTGGATAAGGTAAGTTACAGTAAGGTATGATAGGGAAAAAGGTAAGTAAAGGATGAGGTTGGGTAACGAAGGGATTCATATACATGGATTCGTTCAATGGCGGTTGGTAAAATGTAAATAAATGGAATTCAATTCTTTTGGGGCGATGAGGATTCAGTTTGGGCAGGGTGGCGTAACAAAGGGGGGAACAGGGGGCAACCACCACCGGGCACAGCACAAGGGGCACAAAATTAGCTTTCAGCGGTACTATGACAAGAACGATTAAAATTCAACAAGTAAATTAAAAATTGCTCAGTCATCAACTCTTGCCCCTGGTCGCTTAAGCCTTCGTTTATACGCCACTGCAGGTGGACATTGGCTTTGCCCTGGTGCTACATAAATGACTGAGTAAAGGAATGTATGCTTGTCGTTGCAGTGTGCGGAGTTCAACACCCGACGCCGAACCATGCTCCTCAGCGGCCCCATGGTAAGCAAAACACAAACTATCTCAACTCTAAACATTATGTTTCTGTTAAATCTCCAAGTATTAAACTACTGTGATCATGGGCGTAGCCAGGAAAAAATTTTGGAGCGGTTTTAAGTTATCGGGAGGGGTTGCCATTGGAAATGGTCGAAAAAGTTGTTTTTTATATTTCGCATATAATTGCATAGAAAAAAATGTCGGCAATTTATTTGGGGGGTTTGAACCCGTAAAACGCCCTAAATACGCCCATGACTGATGCCGTGGTGGGAGGCATCCCTGATTGTGGATTCCGAGGTAATGGATAAACTAAAATCCTGTGTCCGCCTCTGCGTACACATGACCCGACTGACGAATTTATTGGGGGACACATCGCCTCGGTCTCCCCTGCGGCTTCTCCCGGCGATTATCATAACCACTGGAGGACCTGATCAATGGACGGACGGAGTGACCACTGGCTGGACGCATACTGACCAGTTGATGATAATAATAACAGTTGCGGACGATGCCTGACGGTCTGAGATGGCGATGTGCTCAACCACTGCCGCAGTTGTGGCCAGTTGGTGGTGTGGTGTCGAAATAGGATGTGTACGAAAACAGTTCCGGGATATGTTATGGTTGGGTCAAGCGAGGTCTGGACGAGAAGCGAGATTTTTGCTCACTGGAGATCTCTACAAATTTAACTTTTATGTTGATACTGTTTGTTGTGAGCATCTAATTATGATAATAATAATAATTATAATAATAATAATAATAATAACAATCAATAATAATATTATAATCTTATACTAGGAGCATAATTTTTTAATGTTGACAATAATAATGATAATAATGATAACAATAAAACAGTCTATGAAAACTAACCAAGCCAGGTAAAATGCTGCCCTAATTTTTGCAATCCCAAGAGATCATATGTACCTCGGGGAAAAAAATAAAAAAAATAATTATTATTAAATGATTATAATAATATTATTACTAAATATTGTTTCCTCGTCTTATTTTGCTATAAAGGAAACAGGACACTTTAAATTTGCCTCGCTGTGTTGTGTCAAAAGTGGACCGAGTGGGAACCGTCTGTGCTAGGGTACTGATTTAGCACCACACCCGACTGAACGGACGGAAGGAAGGGGAAGCTGCCGTTGCTGCTGCTGCTGCTGCTTCATGCGCATAGGGAAAAGATGATGACCAATCCAACGAAGGAAGAATGAACTGACACTCGCCTTCCTCCTCTTCTTCCTCCTCCTTCTATTGTTCCATGTCGCTCCTCCTCTTGGTGCCTTTTCTATTCCTCCTCGTCGTCCTCCTCATCCTCCTGGTCGTCGTCGTCGTCGTCCTCCTCCTCCTCCTCTTCTCTCCTTGTCCTCTTGCTGTTTCATTGCCCTCGTCATCTTATTCCGTACAGTCTTCCTCCTCTGCCCATCCTCCTCCTGTCCTCCTCCTCTTCCTCATCATCTACCTCTGCTTCCTGGCCTTTCTCTTTCTCTTCTCGCTCCCTGCCTCCTCTACCCTCTCCTCTACCTCGCTCCCCTCCTCTTACCTCTACATCTACTTCCTCCTATTCTTCTTTATCATCCTCCTCTCTCCTTCTCTTCCTCCTCCTCCTAGGACTCCTTCTCCATCATCTCCTCTCCTCCATTTCCTCCTCCTCCATCTCCTCCTCCTCCTCTGTCTCCTTATTCCTGCCTGCTCCTCCTCCTCCTCCCTCCTTCCTCCTCCTCCTCCTCCTCCTCCTCCTCCTCCTCCTCCTCCTCCTCCTCCTCCTCCTCCTCCTCCTCCTCCTCCTCCTCCTCCTCCTCCTCCTCCATCTTGTCTTTGCTCTTCCTGCTGCTGTGACAGCGTTGATGAGATTGTATCAGAAGGTGGCAGCAGTTGGCGCCGAGACTGAAGACGCTCGCTCCACCTAGTGTCGGTCGCATTCGTCTCTCAATCGCAGCTCGGTGACGTCATTATGACATAACGATTCAGGGACCTCTGTCTTGTCTGTATGTCTGTGTATTGTCTGTGTGAGTGTGGCGGTTATGTCTGTCTGTCTCTGTCTATGTGCCTCTCTGTTTATCTGGGCTGTCTGTCTGCCTATCTCTGTCTCTGTCTGTCTGTATGCCTGTTTCTGTCTTTGTCAGTCTATCTGTGTAAGTCTGTGTCTGTCTTTCCGTCTGTCTGTCTGTTTTTGTCTTTGCATGTCTGTGTATGTCTGTATCTGTCTGTCTGGCTCTGTCTGTGTGTATCTGTCGGTCTGTGTAGCTTCCTTCAACCTCCCTCTGTGTTTGTGTTTGTGTTTCCATCTCGTTCTCCTATGTCCCTCCCTCCCTCTATCCTTCCATCCGTCCGTCCATTCTCCAGCCACTGTAGCAGGGAGTAACCGAGTGTTCTTGTTACAGACCAACCAACCGACCAACCATATGTTTTAAGGAGACGACCGCATGGGCAGGTAGGTTGAGTCGGTGCTACTAGTCATCATCGCCAAGAAGGGCGACACAGCGCAGGCTCCGTCTGCGGCGGCCGCGGTTGCATCGATCCGTGAGCGGCGGCCGCTCCAGCCCAACCGCTCCTTCCGTCCGTCCGTCCGTTCGGCCGAGAGAGGCGCTCCAACCGTCGGGTACCTGTTGATGGCATTGCTGCTGATATCCAGGACGCGCCTCCTCGCCCGCATTGCCGCCAAACGATTTCCGGTTTGGTTGCGTGTGTGTTTGCCGGTTCTTCTAGGTCCGTGTTGTTGTGTTGGAACATCTGTTCGCGTTTCAGCGTCGTCGCGTGTGTAACCAACGTCTCGATTCGTAACGGTTTTTCTGTCGCGACGACGACGTCTGGATTAGCGAACGACACGGCGGATTCGGAAACATATGGATGCTGCCGGAAGGGTTTCTGGTGGAGACGCCGTAAGTCGGGTTCTGGATTGTTCGCGAGGTTTTCCGCGGTCGTGATTCTTCCGGTTGTTGCAATCCAGGTTGGGTTGTTCTCTTGCGATGGTTTTGTGCTGCTGTGATTTCTCGTTTTGACGGATCATTTGTTTGGAAGGTTTTCTGTGGCTGTGGAGTTTCTCGTCTTGATGGTGAGACGATGTTTTGAATGCTCGGAGGAAGATCTGTGGACGAGTTGAAATGGCTTGGATAAAACTGGATGGTAAGACTTGATGATGAGCTGCTCTAAAGAATGGTGAGTCAGGCTCTTTTTCTGCAGCTAAGCCTATTTTGGTGATTATGAAGTCTTCCATTGGTGCTACGAGTTGCGATGGTATCTTCCATGGCCGCCAATTCTTTGACCTGTTCAAGTTTGAATCGCAGAAGATGCTAAAGTCTGTTACAGTTGCTGAAGACAAGTTTCTACGCAACCTTGGGCTCGTTGAACCGCACGAAGTCTTTGAATCGTGATGTATTCAAATTTTGAATTGATTCAAGTGATGTTGAAAGTTGTCTAGTAGAATTCAGACGTTAATTGTTACTTCCAAGCGGTAGATGTTTTCACGGGTGATGCTCAGGTTGAATGCACCTCCTCATTGCGTTTAACCCTTGCCTGCGAGTCGATGGTTTGTCTTTGATAGTGAATGACTGCTGCTTGCAAGTCGTGCTTTCTCTGCAGCAAAGTTTTTGTGATTGTAAGTCAAAAGTTCGCTTCTTTGCTTAGAGACAGTGAGGCATACTCGAAGAGCCTTTGAGCGACGACGACGGTTTCTAAGGTATAGAGCTTCATTTCCTTTGTGATCTGTCTTGCCACATGCTGCCAGGGAACATCTACTACTTCTCTGCGAACTCCTTTGTTGTTTGTGTGGACCAGACTCAAGAGAAGAAGTCGAAAGAGAAGAAGGCAAGTTATGACACACGACTCTTTCCTCCGCTAAAAACTGAATGCTGTTAGGTGTATTTTACCTGTTCAGGTAAATGCTACCTGTTGAGGTAAAATTCAGCTATTCAGGTTAATCCTGCCAGTTCATGTGAATGATACCTGCTCGAGTAAACAGTACCCATTCAAGTGAATGCTACCTGTTTAGGTGAATGTTACCTGTTTAGGTAAGCACCCAAGGTTATCAGGTAAATCCTACCTGTTCCGATAAACCCCAGCTGTCCTGGTAAATGATACTTGGTCAGGTAAGTCCTCCTGTTCAGGAAAACCCCAATTGGCCGGGTAAACGATACTTATTCAGGTAAATCCGACCTGTTCAGGTAAACTCCTGCTCTGTTCTTTTGCTATGAGTATTATTGCTACGGTTGATTGCTAACTTAAACTCGCCCACCCAGTCGCTCCTTCACCCACCCATCCACCCACTCATTGTGCCACCTTCCAGCCAATCGATTATCCTCCGTATGCCTACCTCCTCGGTCAAGCATTCGGTTGATTAATCAACTTGAATGTCTTTCCTCTGCCAATCTGCCACTCTCAGCTGTACTTTGTTTGCTCTGCTCTCCAGACAGTCGTCACCTCTCGCTTGAACAACTAACCTTGTGTGATTGATCAATGGACTGACTGGCATACTGACTGACTGTTTGTCTGACTGGATGGTTGACTCACTGACTGGCTGGCTGACTCACTGACTAGCTGAGTGACTGGCTGACTGACTTGCTAGATGACTAGTTGACTGACTGGCTGGCTGACTCACTGACTAGCTGAGTGACTGACTGAGTAATGACCTTTTGCATTATGACTTGCTAGCTGACTGACCAGTTGAATGACTGGTTGACTGACTGAGTGACTATTTGTCTGACTGACTGGCTGACTCACTGATTGGCTGGCTGGTTAGTTTGCTGACTTGATTGCCGACTACTTGAAAAAGTGACTAACCAATTGTCCCTATGATTGATCGATGGATGTATTGATTGATTGATTGATTGATTGCAGGTCATCACACCGAAGACCCCGACCTTGAACCCGAACGCAGATGTCTTTCACAGCCTCAGTCCACCCGTTGCTGCTATGCCGCCCGACTACCTGTCCACTTCATCTTCCTCCTGGACTGCCGCTGAACCAGCAGCAGTCCAGCCTCCGAATCCGGTGCCATCCATCACCAACCTACCTGGTACGTAGAGGTCACTCTGAGGTCAATCCTGACAGTGACCATCGCCTGTGACCTTGTGCATTATGATTACGGTGCATTAGAAGTCTGTGGATTTGATTAGTGATTAGATTGGACTAAATCAGGCATGGGCAACTTCTTTTAACAGAGGGCCGCCCTAAGATTTTAAGGGCAGCTGAGGGGCCGTGTGCCAGTTGTGGGCTAATTTTTGCAGATGCATTTGCTCCAGAAAATTAGACAATATTAATTTTATTCAAACGAACTAATGCAGAATAACCGTTAAAGTAAATGAAGATAATTTTTATGATGAAAACCTAATTACAGTCTTACACTACAATATAAACACAAAATATGTTTTCAGTTTAATCAGTTTTTAAAATACATAAAACGGGTAAAAGTAAAAGTTCCCAAGTGACATATACGTAATTTTTCAGAATCCTGAGGGATCCCTTGTACCTCAAATAGTGAAAAGTTTAGAAGAAGAGCAGTCCCTTATGCAAGCCCTGAGAGCCAGCCATGGGTTTGAAATGTTAGCGATTTCATTTTCTTAGCCTTGGCATATGAGAGCGGGTGGCCAGTCCTCTCCCTCGCCGTCTCATCTTCCCACTGATGATGTACAGTCAGTGTACCCACTAAAGCCAAGCTGGCAATGGGTGCGGGTGGGGCAGAAATCTTGAACCAAAATACTGCCCTGGTGGGAATTTTCAACCCCCGACCTCTGGATTGACTGTCCAGAGCACTAACCAATATCGAGTTTAAATAGTAAATAATAAAATACAGCCCGTAAAAACAAAGTTTTTTCTAATATCCATCTAGTATCCTATAATGCGTCTTACGAAGCAGTTACCTCTACAAATATATAGTCCGCGTTCATTTTACGTCATAGCGTGCGTTTAATGAGGCAGCGCGCCCGTTTTTGTTGCGGCCAATGACAACGCTGCGTATGGGAAAAGGGGATTCCCGATTCGAAAAGTTGAGTCCCCGATTCTATAAGCTAGCCTTTTTGGGGAGCTGAAATTTTTATAGAATGAAGTGTCTGCGAGGGCGAGTCTATCTGCCAAGTTTCATGACGATTGAATGATTGTAAGTGATCGAATTAGTCGTCGCAAGATTTGACTTTTTAGCCTGTGGCTCAAACAAGCAAGCAAGATTTCCGTAAGTTAAACTAGATGGATATAAAATACAGCCCGTAAAAACAAAGTTTTTACTATATCCATCTAGTATCCTATAATGGGTCTTACAAAGCAGTTACCTCTACAAATATATAGTCCGCGTTCATTTTACGACATAGCATGCATTTAATGAGGCAGCGCGCCCGTTTTTGTTGCGGCCAATGACAACGCTGGCCAATGGCAACGCTGCGTATCGGAAAAGGGGATTCCCGATTCGAAAATTTGAGTCCCCGATTCTATAAGCTAGCCTTTTGGGGAGCTGAAATTTTGATAGAATGAAGTGTCTGCGAGGGCGAGTCTATCTGCCAAATTTCAGGACGATTGAATGATTGTAAGTGATCGAATTAGTCGTCGCAAGATTTGACTTTTTAGCCTGTGGCTCAAACATATATATATATATAGATATATTCAAGCAAGATTTCCGCAAGTTAAACTAGATGGATAAAAAGAAATCATAATGACTATAAATGAATGAAACTGATAACTCTGTTAACTCTTTCCAGGTGACCCCCATCTTGCGGTGAATGGAGTCGACGTGGCGCCCGAGGGTGTTGTCCAGATGGCCGTTGTCTACCCTCCTCAGCCGTCGACCCTCGTCTCGTCCCCTGTGGGGTCCGAGTACGCCCCCGTCGCGATGAACGGATGTCCCATACAGGATGCAGCACAGGCGCTCTTCGCATCTGGAGCCGACGCAAGGACTTCCACAGGTCAGCCATTAGCACAGACGTTTAAGGCTACCCATTGGGGAGGGGCTTTAGGGTAGTGGTAACATTCTGGCTGGCATGTAGAGTAGGGGTTCTGCGGGTATACCCGCATCTCGCTGGTTTACCCGATGACCCGCCCGTGCTGGTCGGGTACGGGTCGGGTCTACATTTTACGGGTCGGGTCGGGTACGGGTAGGAGCGTTACGGGTACGGGTATACCCGGTTTTACCCGTACCGAACTGAAGTTTTGGCGCTACATGTAATTGTGAGTCTTGCACCTTCAAAGACTTATCATAATGGCGGTATCCAGTCTAAGTACCATATCCTTGTTTTGACCTAATGTCCGTGTGCCTTAGTGAGCTTGACATTCATTTATAGATGCTCAATTTAAATTTACAAAATGGCTTGTTTCAATTAGCACAATCCAATCGTAGTGTTTTACATATAATCTCAGCCGAGTTTCAGGCTCGACAATCGGGGACAGAGGTCGCTGACGCCGACCCTGGCAGTTCAGCAGCCGTGTTTTCTTTAAAACAGGTTGATGCAGTTACAGTAGTTGAGGCTAGAAATAGTTGAAACACAAAGTCTGTCACCCCTTTCCCTCTGAGAAATAAACTATTCAAATAGCGGCATTTTGCTCCAAACTCCCGTGTTATGGCTGGCTGAATACAAGTTATTTTTATTTTTTTAAATCGCCCTAGGTAAGTGTAATCCTTCAGGCTCTAAGAAATTATCAGAAATGTTTTGTCGTTCTGGAGTTAAAGTTCATCTTCACCGGTCAAATGTGTAAACGTGCAACGAAAAGCTGAATCGTTGTGTGCAAATTGAAAGACGCTGAAAGAGGCGTGCTGTCTCCTGCGGGTCCCCGAAACAAGTTATTATTATTATTATTATTATTATTATTATTATTATTATTATTATCATTATTACTCTTATTCTAATTATTATTATTATTACTATTATTATTATTACTATTACTATTACTGTGATAATCACCATGATCGTCAGACTATTATTATTACTACCACATGCTTTGTAAGACCATTGGACTGGTAGGGACTGGAATTATGGGAAGTCCTATTAATTACGTGGCGGGTACAGTACGGTATCGGTATACCCGCGGGTACGGGTCGGGTTGGGTAGTAATTTCGAGGTCGGGTAGTAATTTCGAGGTCGGGTACGGGTACGGGTAGCAGTCCTGTGTTTGCGGGTACGGGTCGGGTAGCAAAATGCTCTACCCGCAGACCTCTAATGTAGAGGCAACAGACTCGGGATCGCTTCCTGGTACCCTCCCTAAGGTCGACTCAGCCTTTTCATTTGCTAGGTGGCTTTGAAAAATGAGCAGTAGGACGTGATGGGTGCGTTGCATGGCTGCCAAACAGTTAAATTTGACTCCTGTAATAACTTTGTGATCATCCGTTCATACTATGAATTGTAATCATACTACGGTGTGTCAGTTTGAAACATTAAACGAAGATTATTATTATTATTAAATTTTGAAATCCACCCACATACTCTGTACAGTAATAGTAATTGCTATTGGTAGCTCCAAACTTCTAAGGCCACTCCCGAAAGCCAAGTTCAGGTCACCAGCTTATTCATTGAGTGCTGTGTCAAGTCTGATGGTTTGTCCAAAGGGTAGGTAGTCAGAAAGAGGTTTGAGTCCAGTTGCCAGAGGTTCAGAAGAAAAATTTCCAAGTGGCAGTGAGTTGCAAGATGGTCATTTTGCACAGAAGGATTTTCTTCGACTAGGTCGTACGTGACGTCAGCTGGATGTTATTCTAAAGATTTCTAACTGGCCTTACTTGGCCTCTTTTATTGTGACCAGTGCCACGACCTTGACCTTTTGTACCTTGACCTTTGCAGATGAAATGGGTCCGCTGGAAGACTTTGTGGAGCCGGGCCAGTTACGGATGATGCTCAAACGACAGCTGGAGTACTACTTCTCACGGTTCGTTGGTTACATGTACACACACACGCACACACACAAACACACACAAAGTTCAGATAAATTCCGGTTGTCTGCAGAAAACATTTAACAAAATCGGATACTAATTTTCGCCTACCCCACCTCACTTTAAGATGGTATATCTCGGTCAGATTTTGAAATCTCCAAATAAAATTTTATATTTGTGCCTCAAAATGGTGGACAAAAAGACGGAGAAATTTTCAGCGAAAAATCTTAAGTTGAAGGTGGGATAATGTAAAAATTTTAGTTGCTCTCACACGGAACGACTCGGTAGGATTCAGAGATGTGCACGATTAGTTAAAAATTTGCTAATCAATTAGAATTAGCTAAATCTTGTAACCAATTAGAATTAGCCTTTTGTCTAAAAATGTGTAATTGATTAGCTAATCAATTAGTTAAATTGCTAATCAACTAGAATTAGAATTAGCTACAGAAGTTTGCTAATCGATTAGACTTAGCAGAATGTTGTTGCTAATCAATTAGAATTAGCTGTTTGACTAATCGATTAGCTATTCGATTAGTATCTAATCGATTAGTTACCCATCACTGGTAGGATTCTTAAAGAAGTGCTACATAAATTGTGTTATTTTACGTTGAAGTGAGAATCTGGCGACCTCTTCCAGCCTTCTCCGTCTCTCACCCCTGGCCACCTCCTCATCCCTTCACCGACCAAGAAGCGCGACAGCGAGGAAGGACCAACACTCCCTTCTCCACCTCCTCCATCCGTCCCTCCATGAATATTTGATGCGAGAAGCGACGACCCGTCCGACCGACTGCATCGCCGTGAATAAAAGCAATACGACCAAGTGTGTGATACAAGGCGTTATTGTCTCCGACCGTCTTGACTAATGACCTTCTCCGTGGCCCATCTTCTCCTCCTTGGCGGTTTCTTCGGAGACACCGGTGGCTGGAAGGAACCCCTTGCGAGGCCGACCACCGTCTTCCCCCGGACGGCCAACGGGGACTCGCCGCCTCGCCGGTCGTTGATTATTAGTACGGAGGCTGTCAAAAGCACTAATGATATTGTTCTTAATTCAACGTATCGTGGGATTGCAGTCGCCGCCGGAGGACGTGGGATATTAGGACGTCAGATCCAGGAATTCGGACGCATTTCACGGGATCCGGTGACTCGCGGAGGAGGAGGAAGGAGAGGGAGTAGTTCTTATAGCGCCATAGGGAGAGAGAGACACACACAGAGAAAGAGAGAGTCAGACAGACATAGACAGAGAGAGAGGGGGAGAGAGAGACACACCGAGAGAGAGAGAGAGACAGACAGACAGACAGACAGACAGACACAGAGAGAGGGGAGAGAAAGACAGACAGACACAGGCAGACAGTAGGGTTTTGCGAGTTTCGTTAGCGTCACTACAATTATTGCAGAATTATACATCTAACTTTCAAATAAGTGTAATGTTAGTCGTAATTTTCTTTGTACTTTTTTTAGTGTAATTTTGTAATTGTGGTGTTATGATTGTAATATTGCAATTGTAATTTAACTACAATTACATAGATTCGACGAGTTGGAGTTTAAAAGGAGGAGGGTGTGTGGAGGTGTTACCAGTGACGAATGGCCACTGCTGCGAGCGGCGCTTTATAAGTTACTATTGAGATTCGACGAGTTGGAGTTGGAAAGGATGGAGGTATGAATGTGGTTTTACCAGTGACGATGAGCCAGACTGTTTTGCTGATGACTGGTTTGATGTTGACGGTGCATCTGTACGGTCCATCGTCTTCCAGGCGGACGTCCTGGATGTGGAGGTTCCAGTCCTTGACAGCAGGACGAACGATACTGAAGCGGGAATCATCGATGACACGACGATCCTCAAAGGTCAGAGGAATCGAATTGTGCTCCAACCAAGCAACCTCAAAGACACAGGCAGACATACAGACGTATCTATAGACGCAGGCATAAAGAGAGAGATGGAGGGAGGGAGGGAAGAAGGGAGGAGGGAGGAGGGAGGGAGAGAGGAGGGAGAGGAGAGAGAGAGACAGACAGCCAGACAGCCAGACAGAGAGAGACAGACAGACAGACAGAAATACACAGAGAGAGACAGACAGAGACAGAGAGAGACAGAAAAGAGAGAGACAGAGAGAGACAGAGAGACAGAGACAGAGAGACAGAGAGAGAGACAGAGAGAGAGAGACAGACAGACAGACAGAGACAGAGAGAGACAGAGATTCAGAGAGTGAGACAGAGAAGCAGAAACAGAGAGAGACAAATACAGACAGACATACAGAAACAGACAGACAGAGAGACAAAGAGACAGACAGAGAGTAAGACAGAGAGAGACAGAGAGTGAGACAGAGACAAAGACAGAGAGGCAGAAAGAGACAGAAACAGAGAGGCAGAAAGAGAGAGACAAATACAGACAGACATACAGAAAGAGGCAGAGACAGACAGACAGACAGACATATGCTTCGAGGAAAGGAAGGAAGGAGGAAGGTTGAACAGAAAGACATGATCAAGAAAGGATGGACGGCAGGAGGTCGGAAGGGTGAGAGGAAGGAAAGATGGAAGTAAAAAATCAAGTAGTAGTAGTTTCATTTGAAAGACACTGTCTGATAACAAAGATCATTGGTGTCGCCCTCCTCCTTTATCCAGGCTTTAGACTGGCACTGACAGAGTACGATAAGTGGCAGAGTTGTAAAAAAATTAAGGAAAAGAGGAAGGAAGGAGGGCGGGATGGAGGGACGGTGGAAGGGAGGAAAATAGGAGGAGGGAGGTAGGGTGTTATGAGACTAGAAAGGAAGGAGGGAGGTAACGGCTGGAGAGAAGGAAGGAGGAAGAATCAGGGAGATAAGAGAGAAGAGAGGATGGAAGGCTACAAGGAAACGAAATGAATAGATAAAAGTTGAAAGGAAGAAGTGGATTGACGGATAGATTTAAAAACTCAAAGAAGGAAGGCAGCAGAAAAGAGCTTCTAAGAAACAACCAGTAAGAATAATGATAGGGATGATGATGATGATGATGATGATGATGATGATGATGATGATGACGACGACGACGATGATGATGATGATGATGATGATGATAATAATAATAATAATAATAATAATAATAATAACAACAACAATAACAATGACTATAGCAATAACAATGACTATAACAATAACAATGACTATAACAATAACAATAACAATGACAATTGCAATAACAATGCCAATAACAATGACACTAACAATAACAATAATAACAATAACAATAACAATGACTATAACAATAACAATGACTATAACAATAACAATGACTATAACAATAACAATGACTATAACAATAACAATGACTATAACAATAACAATGACAATTGCAATAACAATGACAATAACAACGACACTAACAATAACAATAATAATAATAACAATAATAATAATTACAATAATGATAATAGCGACAACTCTTAGGCGCAGCACTTGCCGTTATCAGCAACCCCCACACAGAGCGAGTCAGAGATACGCCTTAGAAAAAATCAAAGACTCGACTTTAAAGACTCGGAGTCTACTGAACGAGTCGTAGACCTGGTGTTAAACTGTTCCAACGACTGCTGCTGGGGTCAACAGTTGAGAAGACGTTATCACCAAAGGTCACCAGAGACAGAGGATCAGAAGAGAGCGATAGACACAACACGGATGGGGAGCTGTATGTATGTATGTATGTATGTATTTATGTATGTATGTATGTATGTATGTATGTATGTATGTATGTATGTATGTATGTATGTATGTATGCATGTGGGCCTATGTATGTATGAGCACTTGCTACAGCGCCTCTTCAAGATTTCTACTCAGAGGCGCTCCCGACTACAGCGCGGACACTGAATCGGAGTTTCACGCCGAAGCGCATGAGCAATTGCGAGTGAAGGACTTACCCAGGGTCCCTACGCGGCAGCTTGAGGTGGATTCGAACCCACAACCCTCCGGCTGCAAGGCACCGAACATACCCCTACACCACCGCGCCCCACTGGTAGCAGAGGTATACCAGAGCCAATACAATCTGCGACTCAGGCTCCAACCCTTTGCCCTGTCATCCAAGGATAGCAAGAACTTTTTGTTTCTACCCACGTCAGTTGTATAATAAAATACAGCCCGTAAAAACAAAGTTTTTTTACTATATCCATCTACTATCCTATAATGCGTCTTACGAAGCAGTTACCTCTACAAATATATAGTCCGCGTCCATTTTACGACTGCGGCCAATCACAACGCTGGCCAATCACAACGCTGCATATCGGAAAAGGGGATTCCCCGATTCGAAAAGTTGAGTCCCCGATTCTATAAGCTAGCCTTTTTTGGGGAGCTGAAATTTTGATAGAATGAAGTGTGTGCGAGGGCGAGTCTGTCTGCCAAGTTTCACGACGATTGAATGATTGTAAGTGATCGAACTAGTCGTCGCAAGATTTGACTTTTTAGCCTGTGGCTCAAACATTCAAACTTTCAAACATTCAATCAATCAAGCAACCCGCAAGTTAAAGTAGATGGATAAAAATATTTACTAGCTGCTCTCTGGAAGTACCTCGCCCAGTCTCACTTTCAACATTGTAAACTAATCCGATTTTGCCCTTTTGGAACTATATTTATGGTGCTGAATAGTGCGGGATCTAAAGCTATGATAGTATAGTCTCTAATACTATAACAGCATAATCATGCATTGTTCTTAATTGCTGCATTTTGACAGCTAGTTGTGGATAAACAAAAATACAATATAATTGAGGCGGAGGTACCTGTTTGTAGACGGCCACGAGGAACAGACAGAAAGGATGGAAGCAGACAGACAGACAGATAGGCATACAGAAAGACAGACAGACATATAGGCAGAGAGATACAGAGAGAGAGAGAGAGAGAGAGAGAGAGAGAGAGAGAGAGAGAGAGAGAGAGAGAGAGAGAGAGAGAGAGAGAGAGATGCAGACAGACACACACATAGGCATACAGACAGACAGATAGGCAAACAGAGAGAGAAGAGTAGTTTCAGTTTAACGACACTGTGTGTGTGATAACAAAGATCATTAGCGTCGCCCTCCCTCCTTCATCCAGGCTTGGGACTGGCACTGACAGAGTACGATTAGTGGCGGATTTATACAGAGAGAGACAGACAGACAGACAGACAGATAAGCATACAGAGACAGACATACAGCAGGACAGAAGTGTTAAGACAATCGTTAAGGGGTATAGCCATATATAAACGACTTATATCCGATCTGCACCGAGGTCTGGGGTCACATAGCACCACAAGCACAAACACAGTGACAACGAGAGAGACACAGAGACACAGGCAGACGGACATATACACAGAAACACAGATTAATCGTATCCCTCCGCCGCCGCCGAGACGGACCGAATTACCTCCCGTGGTAGTCCTACGCACCGAAAATCGAGTCCGCAGAGACAGACATTAAAACAGACACAGAGACACCCAGGCAGACATCTGGACGGACAGAGAGACGTACAGACACGGACACACGGATGTGGGACGAGGCATCATCAATCACCAGGTTTCAATCAGTCCGTTCGTATAGATGTCATCCAATGCGTTTGATTGCACATGGAATGCGGAGGAAGCCAGTGCAGTGTAGCCACTGACTGTGTAAGCCAGTCAATCAATCACCCGCCTCAATCAGACGTCAGTCATCGCAAAAGAAACGATATTAAACGACTCCACTCTATTTATGGGCGACACATCGCTCAGGCGTTGATTGACAGCTGTCAATCACATGGCAACGTCAGTGGAATAAATAAGACAAGATTTCAATTCAATTGAATTAGAGAATGCTTCGAATTAACGAACGTATACATCATAACATAACATGGCTTAACAACAACAACAACAACAACAACAACAACAACAACAACAACAACAACAACAACAACAACAACAACAACAACAACAACACAATATACCACAACATACAGAGGCCCGGGAAGTGTTTAAAAGTTGGGTGAGCCAACCTCAGCCGTGTAGGCCACAGACCTAAGGTGGATAAAATTATTCATTATGCCTGATATTATCTATAACGATATTTTGTCATTTTTTGCAACCACTGGTAGTTTATTACGCTCAATATTGATAACATAAAAGGCGACAATAGCACAATAAGTCAATAACTGCTTTAGCAATCAAAAATACAAAGTGCCAGCCAGTGTTTATAGAGCGTCTGTAGACTGTAGGCCTATACAAAGCGCCAACCAGTGTGTATAGAGCGTCTGTAGGCCTAGGCCTACTTATAATACGATAGAGAAAAATTAAACCGCACAGTAGGCCCTATGCAACGATGTCATAAGCATCGTTAATGTCCTAGGTTGCGGTGTGTGTGCCAACCTGTTTTGCATAAGAAACGAATATACATATCAACTAAAACCCAAATGTGGACCGTCTTTCGCTTGTCTTGCAGGCAAATTCTCTTATAAGAGCCTGAATATCACAACTCTCCACGCCCTTCCGATGACAGTGCATAAGTGCGAGGTGTGTGAGCCGCTTCTGCGTCATCGTTTGCCGCAACCATGTTTTCAGTCTCCGTAACGCACTGAATGAACGTTCGGCACCAGCTGCAGTAGCCGGAACCACAAGGAGAAGTTCAACAACTTTTATAGTTTCACGGAATAGATGACACATGGTGGCAGTTTGAGCAGCAAAATAATTACTTACCATCAGACCTCCCAGCAGCAGGTGACTTGCAAAACGAAAGAAACGACTGTTTAAATGCCTTCAAAGGCGGTCCGCTAGACATTGCTGCACTGTCTTTATTTACCAATTTTATTTATTCAAAATTATTTATTATCCTCTGTATACACTCGAATGGAGTCTCGAGAAGAACTGATCTATAGTCTCTATTTCTCCAGGCACTCTGAGAGCCGACACACTGAATATTGTGCCTATGTTTATATATATATATATAATGTGTATATCTAAACATGTATATATATATATATATATATATTAATATATATCACAGCTGTCTTAATAATTAGCTGTCCTGTCTGCAACCACAGTCCGCCCAGTCTTTGTAGAATGATATATTGCCGTGTCACTTCAGTACCTCCGACTTCCGACAAACACATTTACACATGTGGTACCGTTCAGGCCCAAAGAGTATACCAAAGTATCAAGTGTCTATGATTCGCACAATTTGTCATCCTACAAGATTGTCTGCTGCCCTTTGCTTAATGCCAGAGCCAGCTTTGGCCGGCTTTGGTTAGGTTCCATTACTGCGTTATTTTCATAGTA
>JACEVL010000119.1:1345250-1352750 GCA_020284085.1 Aporrectodea caliginosa | reverse complement strand
GATAATAATAATAATAATATTTATTATCATTATAATTATTATTTAAATCTATACTATAAGTCTAAAAGATTGTCCTTTCGTTTGTTTATTTGTTTGTCTGTCCTACTAAAGGCTCGCGAACGGAACGCTGTAACGATTTGAAAAATGTTACAAAACGTTCTTAGTCGTATTTCTAGGTCAACGCGACTATTCTCAACTCGAGAGGTACCGAGTTCGAGCCCCCGTTGGGCGGATATGCTTTGTAGGCTGCTATTAGCGCCGTTGTATTGCAGGCTGTCTGTTCTGTTAGTAGTTAAGATTTCAATTGCATAACATGTAAATGTACAGCGCAGTGCGTTTGTCAGGCGCTTATTAAAGAAAAGATATTATTATTATTTATTCACAATTTACTCTAAATTCCGATAATTATATGAACATTTTAATTTCGACGAGGTCATAGACTTAAACGCCTGAAAATCTAGGTTATCCCGTAATCTCGCGAACAATCACGATGACCGTTGATTTAAAATCACAAGTAGCAACGGGCGAATTTCTAGGCCAACGCAACTCAAAACTCGCCAATGCAACACTGTAGCGATCCGATATTTTGAACGAATGAAAGTAAGTAGCCTTTATTTGAAGTCGTTAAAAATTACGCAAAACCCGGGCGAACCCGGGTACAAACGCTAGTTATAATAATAATAATAATAATAATAATAATAATAATAATAATGATAATGATAATGATAATGATAATGATAATGATAATGATAATGATAATGATAATGACAATGACAATGACAATGACAATGACAATGACAATGACAATGACAATGACAATGACAATGACAATGACAATGACAATGACAATGACAATGACAATGACAATGACAATGACATAATAATAATAATAATAATAATAATAATAATAATAATAATAATAATAATAATAATAATAATAGGTCTAAGTGTTCTAACTGACCTGAAACGAGGCTAAATGTGGCGATGATCGACCAGACAAGAACGGCCTTGACCTTTCGGAAGGTCAGAGGCCAACCAGTTGAAGGTCGGCTGTTGACTGGAAGCATCCTAGGCGCCCTTTGGCAACTTTGCAGAGCAGTGGCCGACATCCAGACATTTAGTGACGGAGTCAACTCTGCGAAAGAAAAATCCTATAAATTCATACAGTTTAGAAAGTAATATCTACTAATGTCGTGGGTCACTTACTGTGAGGCGGTGATTGCATGTGTGTTCAACAATGCAAAATATAAAATATTATATAGAGCAGGGTTTTCAAACTGTGGTACGTGTACCCCTGTCCGGAGTCGCTAAGTGGTACGCGAAAAAATGCAAAAACATTTTTTATGAGTTTATGGGCTTTCTGTCCATCTTTCCTTGATTAGCTATTGAACAGAGCTAATCAAAGAAAGATGGCATAAACACAAAAGTACGATGGCTGGCTATCTGGAGAACAAAACTATTAGAGAAGTAACAGAACAAAGCTTGAAGTCGAACCAGATTTGCGTTTGAAATTGACAAAATATTAAACCAGATAATTTTATTGTAAATCTGCGCTTGTCGAAACAAGTCCGCAGCTCACGTTGACACTTTCTAATAGTTATTTTATTTCTTCTTTTTGTTGATATGATTAGATGCTTATAATTATACATTAATTTTTAAATTTTTCTACCTACGACTCTACCCGGTTTCACCAATGATTAAGAGGACTGTTGTTTTTTTATCTGACCTTTGCTGGTGGTACGCCAACATTCGAATTTTTACCTGGGGCACAATAAAAATAAAGTTCGAAAACCTATGATATAGAGAATGGCTCTCATATCGATGGCGCACAAAAACTAGTCCGTAATCATGTCAGTGTTCAGAAGTTCAGTCCGTAAGAGGCAGAGAGACAGCCTACGGTACATAAGCAGTAATTGGAAGAAGTAAGTTTTAAGTTGAGAACGAGATGACACAAGCAGCAACTGAGCAGAATGGACAGATATATATAGAGAGATTTTAAGCAGAACGGACAGATACAGGAAGAGAGAGATAGAGAGGGAGAGAGAGAGAGTTCCATTTAAAACTAGGTTCAGGAACAGAAAAGGCTCGTAATGTACATACATGTAGGCCTATACATACATATGCAGTTCAAAGATGGGCACGACTAGTTCAATTGCGAATCGATTAGAATTGGAATTAGCTACTGAAATTTGCTAATCGATTAGAATTGGAATTAAATTTTTGTAGCGAATCGATTAGATTAGAATTAGCCAAATCTTGTAGCCAATCGATTGGAATTAGGATTGATCAAACTTAGACAAATTGCTAATCGATTAGCTTAATCGATTAGTTCAATTGCTTGTCGATTAGAAGTAGAATTAGCTACTGAAATTTGCTAATCGATTAGAATTAGCAAAATCTTGTAGCTAATCGATTAGAATTAGAATGAGCTGTTTGTCTAATCGATTAGCTTATCGATTAGAATCTAATCGATTAGTTACCCATCTCTGATGCAGTTATAAGTACTACATGCATACATTTCTAGTCCTCATACAAACGCTACATTTAACCAAACTTTATTAAAAAACTAACAGACTCCTTTAAACGCCTATCTGTACAGAAAACGTCTAACCGCCGAAGTCAAACGAACAACCAGCTGAGTCGCACACACGATAACAGTAACCAAACACCCAGACAGATTTCCCATCGACGTCCAAAGTCCAACCTACCTCAATCTCAAAAATCGGTCTTCTGGAAAGCACAGCACGGAGTGGCGTATATACTCCACAGTAACTAACCTCGAACAGCCGTACTTAAAGTCACGGTACCTATGTCCACAACTGCGTCATCGAATACGTTTCACCACTTTATAAATACGCTGCTCACGACCTTCCGTTGCTCTTCCAATCCAAGATAACGACGCGGAGATTCCTTTTTATCGCTCGTCTTTGCAGGTAGAGGAGGCATATGCCGCGCCGCCGATACTACTGGTTCCATCTGTTGAGCGCCGGTGATCGTAGGAAGAATACATTGAGACGGTGATTCTCGGCGACGATCGACTGCGAACTGAGAGAGGAAAGAGGAGACGAAGACCGTTGGCCGTGAAATGACGATCACAAATTCTCCTTTCTACCTTCTTACTGTTTCAACGCACGAAGCGTCGCTGCTCGCATGCGCACAAGTTGTTGTTGAGCCGACTTCTTTCCACTGAATCTATCTGCATGCGAGAGGGAGAGGGAGAGGGAGAGGAGATGGAGAGGGAGAGGGAGAGGGAGAGGGAGAGGGAGAGGGAGAGGGAGAGGGAGAGGGAGAGGGGAGAGGGAGAGGGAGAGGGAGATGGAGAGGGAGAGGGAGAGGGAGAGGCAGAGAGAGAGGGAGAGGCAGAGGCAGAGGCAGAGGCAGAGGCAGAGGCAGAGGCAGAGGCAGAGGCAGAGGCAGAGGCAGAGGCAGAGGCAGAGGCAGAGAGGGAGGGATGCAGGGAAAGCGACAGACTTACAGACAAAGAGACAGAGAGACAGAGAGAGAGGGAGGGAGGGAGGAAAGGGAGGGAGGAAGAAGGAGGGAGTGAAGTATACATAAAGAAAGAGATGGACAGACTGAGGGACACTCTGAGAGACAGAGAGACAGAGAGAGAGAGAGAGAGAGATGTGAGAGAGAAAGACACACATACAGACAGGGCAGACAAAAGTACAGACAGAGTCAGGAAGGCGGACAGGTAGAAAGAGACATACAGAGAGATAGGCAGATTGACAGACCGACGCACAGACAGAGACAGAGAGTGACAGAGAGAGACAGAGAGAGTGACAGAGAGAGACAGAGAGACAGAGAGACAGAGAGAGAGACACAGAGAGACAGAGAGAGACAGAGACAGAGAGAAACACAGACAGAGAGAGAGTGACAGAGAGAGAGACAGAGAGCGACAGAGAGAGAGAGACACACAGAGAGAGAGACACAGAGAGACAGAGAGAGACAGAGACAGAGAGAAACACAGACAGAGAGAGAGAGTGACAGAGAGAGACAGAGAGACAGAGAGAGATGTGAGAGAGAAACACAGACAGAGACACAGACACAGACAGAGACAGACAGAGACAGATAGACAGAGAGACAGGAAGAGTGCTAACCCGGACCATATAAGTACCGTATAGGGGCAATCCTTCGTTCATCCGTCTTAACCCTAGGGCTACCAAGCTTTTTTTGTAACACGGACTACCAAGGGGGGGTGGTTACCACCCCCCCGGATTTCGTGTTTGGTTTTACATATCATAACTTGTAATATAGCAGTGGATTCAGCATTCATTTCTGCACAGAATGGTATATTTATTTGTACATTATGTGAATGCACCTCGAAATTACATCACTTTTAACAACGGAACCCATTAATTAGCAATATTGTATATTATTATTGCGTACATTTTGTACTTTTTGGATAAACAAATATAAGATTATGTGTGTTTTGAAACTAATCTATGTATAAAAGATACACAAAATCATCCCTACACATGTTTATATAGTATAAATGTACATCCGCACATATATATCCATACATATATATCGGTTTACGTTGTAGTGCTGTATTCAGCCATTTTCAAACAGATTACGCGTATTATTATTTATTTTGATCACTTCCGGTATTCAAAAGACAAAGATGTAGGTATGCAAATGAAGCCCTTCATTCCCTCTAAAGAATGGTATCTTTTGTTTCTCTTCCAGGAAGACAAATGAATACGCTACAGACAAAAAACTAAGGGGGGAGTCCTTCCATTCAGCCATTTTTCGCGCATGTTACGCGTATTATTATTTATTTTGAGCACTTCCGGTTGTCTCAGGTCAACTCAGTGACCATAGAAATGTAGCCCCACATTCCCTCTATAGAATGGTATAATTTGTGTCTCTTAATATTAAATGACGGATAAGATATAGTCGAAAATCTAGGGGGTGGTATCCACCCCCTGGTGCCTCGGGTATATTGGGTATAACTTTTGAACGGTGTGAGATATCATCTCACATTTTACCTCAAAACGTGTGTAAATGAACCCCTACAGCTACCTAAAAGGTCAAATTTTTATTCCATACGGAAAAAGTTTGAGATGAAAAAAACCTAGGGGGTGGCAACCACCCCCTTGGTAGCCTGAGGGTTAAGTCCATAGAAACGAAATAGACCGACTGTCCCTCTCTTTGTCTTCCCTTCCATCCTCCTCTCTCCCACTCCTTGTCCCGTTTCTTCCGCTTCCAACGGTCACTGATTTAAGTCCATCTCGTCTCGCAGACATTGCTCTTCTTCCTCCGTCGTCGCGCGGTGCTAAGCATGCAAGTTGGAAGGTGAGCAATGCAGGAAAGGAGGAGGCGACGACGAGGAGGAGGAGGAAGAGGAGGCGACGAATTGCGGGTGTTGTCACAGATAGGTTCCGCGACGACGTTTGGCTCAACGTTGTCTGGCCGAGTATAAAGCATTCTTTTGTTGATAAGAGACTAAACTTTAGCAAGCGCAATATTGGACTATACAATCATTTACATCAGCGTCACCACCACCATAGTCATCATCATCATCGTCGTCGTCGTTATCATCATCATCATGTACATCATCACCATCATATCATCATCAAGACCAGCATCATCATTTAGCATCCCCATCGTTCATCAATCTCGTGCCTCTCTCCTAAGCGTTTGAATTGTCCATCGAGGTCTTCCACCGCAAAACTTGGCAGGGTCCTCGCTAGACCCCGCGAAACTGGATCCCGGGAGGATTTATCCTACCTGGGAAGTGCCCAGGAAGTATGCACAGAAACACCCACACGTCGGTCCCTCCATCTCTACCCCCTCTAGGGTTAACCCTAACCCTAACCCTAACCCATGTTCGTAACTCTGCAACCGAAACTCTCTTTTGCTCTAAACTTAACACTAACCTCTTCCTGTCTACTTATAACTCCTATTGTGTGCACTTCTTAACTTCACAAAGAGGTTATTATCAAATTACAGTATTGTATGGTTACAATGCATCCCTGGACTGGGGACAATACTGTCAATGATGGTTTTTGCACTGAATGGCCACGGCTGTGAGCGGCGCTATGCAAATTACTAATTACATTACTGTCAAATATCTGTCGGAACCGGTTTGGCAGAGGGACCGCTGTGGTGCCACACCCGGCCGCAAGTGCTTGCCCTGTCCCATTGCTTATAGATTGGTGGGACGACATCTCGCGGCGGCGGCGAAGAAGAAGAAGATTGTGGCGCCTCCCTTTGGCCGCTGTCGTTGTTGTTGCTGTGTGTCTTCTGTCGTCGTTTGTCGTTTGTCGTCGTCAGATGTCGCCAGTCGTCTAATCCACGTGACCATCGACCGGAATATTCGCTCTCTCTCTCTGTTCCCTGATTTCGTAATTTGAAGAGATCTCCTACATAAATTCACAAGAAACAGATTCCTACTACTACTCCTCCTCCTTCTCTTAGTCTATTCCATCTCCACCTCTTCCTTCGCCTCCTCCTCCTCCTTCTCCTCCTCCTCCTCTTTCGTCTTCTCCTACTGCTCCTCTTATCCTCTTCCTCTTCCTTCACCTGCTATTCCTGCGCCTCCTATTCCTCCTCTTCTTCTTCCTCCTCCTCCTCCTGTTCCTCGTCCTCCTTCTCTTCCTCTTATCCTCCTCAATCTCCTCTTTCTCCTCGTCCTCTTTTCCTCCTTTTCTTCCTCTTTCTTCTATTCTTCCTTGTCCTCTTCCGTCTATTATTCCTTCTCTCTCTTTTTTTCTTCTTCTTCTTTTTCCTCTTCACAGTCTTCCTCCTCCTCCTCCTCCTCCTCCTCCTCCTCCTCCTCCTCCTCCTCCTCCTCCTCCTCTTCTTTGTAATTGCAATTAGTAACTTCAATCATGCCGGTGTCTAATGCACAATTGGCATCAACAACAAGGCTCAACCTACTCCTCCTGTTTCGCCCTTTCTTCTCCCTCCTACTCCTCCTCTTCCTCCTCTTCCTCCTACTCTTCCTACTGCGAAAATTAGCCAACATCTCTGTTATTTAAAGTAGTTTTCCACAACTTCTGATAATAAATATTATTGTCATTGTTGTTGTTCTTCTTCTTCATATTCTTCTTATTCTTTCTCGTCCTCCCCTCTTCCTCCTCTTCCTCCTCCTCTCCTCTTCCTTCTCCTCCTCCTCTTCCTCCTCCTCCTCTTCTTCCTCTTCTTCCTTCTCCTCCTCCTCCTCTTCCTCCTCCTCCTCCTTTCTTCCTCTTCTTCCTTCTCCTCCTCCTCTTCCTTCTCATTCTTCTTCTTCATTCGTCAGTCCATCACTAGATGTCGGTCGCTAGGTATAAATATAATATCTGCTGCTGCTGCTGTTGCTGAATCCTTCCCATGATTCCCATCCCATCCCAATCCAACCGAACGACGACATCCATAAATTGTTCCACCTCGGAAAACTACGGACGCCTCATAAATTTTTGGACGATCACCAACACAGTACTACGCCTCTTCCAAATGCCACACATTGACGGAAGAAGACTCGCTTCTCTTACACACATGAATATATATTAT
>JACEVL010000119.1:1332750-1342750 GCA_020284085.1 Aporrectodea caliginosa | reverse complement strand
GCATGCATGTACATATACATGTATGCATTGTACATAAACATGTTTATAAGCATATAAGCATACATACATATGCAATACAAACATTCATGTATTATACAATTACATACGTAGAGAGAATGGTTGGATTGTCGTCTCACAGACTTCGCTTCTCGTCTTTCTCTCTTTACAAGAAAAATCTGTCAATGTTGACTTTTTTCGTTTACTCAGATTGCGGATGCGACGAAAAAGGCAGTGGAGAGAGACAGACAGATACAGAGACAGACAGACAGAGACAGCCATAGACATACAGAGACAGACAGAGTCAGATAGAGACAGCCAGCGACAACCAGAGATAGACATAGACAGAGAGACACACATAGACACAGACACAAAGAGAAAGACAGACAGAGACAAATGGATACCGAGAGAGACTTAGAGAGACTCAGAGAGAAACACAGAGATAGAGAAAGAGGCAGAGGGAAAGACAAAGAGGGAGATATGCATAGAGAGACAAAGAGACACACAGAGAGACGGAGAGAGGTAGAGACAGAGAGAGACAGAGGGTGGCAAAGGTCTTCCATTGAGATTCTCTTCTGTTGGAACGAGAGAGATGAATTGTCTGCTGTTGGAATGTACTTGGAAGAAAATGCCCGAAAGGCAGAAAATCCAACTAATTACATGGTAGACGACGACGAGTCGACGACCATCTTACATGAAGAGTCTTTGAAAGGCACGACACACACAACACACGATGAAGGTCTTTACCCATCACTCCCTCCTCCTCCTCTCCCCACTCTCTTCACCACACCCTACTCAGTCCATCGCCACCCCCGCACCCCCATTACTAAGTATCTCGTCTTGTTTACCTCTGTTTCTTAGTTTATGCGACTCTCTCTGTCTCTGTCTGTCTACATCTGTCTCTGTCTGTCTGTCTCTGTCTCTGTCTGTCTCTGTCTCTGTCTCTTTCTGTCTCTGTCTCACTCTCCCACTCTGTATCTCTGTCTCTCTGTCTCTGTCTGTGTCTCTGTCTGTCTGTCTCTGTCTCTGCCTCTGTTTCTGTCTCTGTGAACTAATGTTTTGCATATATAATGAGCACAGGTGTTCCTTATGTTGATATATATATAATATGTATTCGATTGTTAAGCGTTTTAGTCTTAGGCTTTAGTTGCGCTGTCGGCTCGTGGGCGCTTGGCCTAAAGTAGCCTAAACTTTGGCTGACGATAGATTCTCTACACGTGCAGTTAGCGCGCCAAACTTAGAAACTGCTGATGACAGTGAATTTGAACTATACAGTGTAGTACAGTTGTTTTAAGGCAAGAGTTGAGTTTGTTGTTATTAAACTGTGTTTGAAGAAAGAAAGAAACATTCAAAGAACTGTGTCAATTTAATTCTTAAACAGTTAGAAGTCGTTGAGCAATTTATATGTAGAGATAAGGAAAGTTCTTGAGGTAGGTCACAACTAAGAAAGAAAAGAGTTGGTGACAATATTTGGTGGCAGCAGCGGTGGAATTCGAAACAACGTCTGGGATTCGAAACAACGTCTGGGATTCGAAACAACGTCTGGGATTCGAAACAACGTCTGGGATTCGAAACAACGTCGACTGGTGAATACGCATTCAAATCATTGGTAAATCTACGACAACGAAAGCCTCAACGACAAAGGTATAAAAGTTGGTTGTTATCAAACAAAGAACAATCCCTTGATACTTCAAACACAAAAGAAAACTCGTGTTTTCCAGAAAGGACAGCACTGAAGTAAAGAAGTAAGATGGAGAAATTAAGTGTCAAAAAACAAGCAGAACTGAAGAAGATGTCTTCTGAAAGATTAAAACAGCGCTTGTTAAAGGCTGGTTTTGAAGAAGAGAAACTTAAAGATATGTCACGTGAAGACATGCTAGAAGCGTTAGCTGAAGTCTGGCTTAAAGAAGAAGCAGAGGAAGAAGAAGGTGCTGTCGGCGGTGCTGTGGAAAAGGTTACTGAGAAACCGCCTGGGCCTATGTCTATGGAGACGATGATGCAATGGATGATGATGACAAGACAAGAAGAGAAAGAAAGAGAGGAGAAACGAAGAGAAGAAGCAGAACGTGTAAGACAAGACGAGAAAGAAAGAGAGGAGAAACGAAGAGAAGAAGCAGAGCGTGGAGACAAGAAGAGAAAGAAATGCGACAGGAAGAATTACGTCTTCAGAGAGAGAAAGAAGAGAAGGCAGAACGTCTTCAGAGAGAGAAAGAAGAGAAAGCAGAGAATACAAGACAGGAAGAATTACGTCTTCAGAGAGAGAAAGAAGAGAAAGCAGAGCAAGTTCGTGTGGCAGAACTTGAGTTGCAAAAGCAGCAATTTGAGATTCAATTAGAGCAATTGAGAAGAGATAGAGAAGATGCTGAAAGGAGAAGATTAGAGCAGATGATTGAATTTGAAAGGGCGCGGAAAAGTGACGAAGAGATACGTCAGCAACAGATTGAAGAGAAGAGACTACGTGAAGAAGAAAAGGAAAAAGTACGAATTTCAGAGTTGGAGCGAGCAGAAGAGGTTAGACAAGAAGAACTGAAATTACAGAAAGAAAGCATGGAGAAGGCGGAAGAGGAAAGACAAGAACGTTTAAAGTTGGAACAACAAAAAATAGCATTAAAAGAAGCACAACTCAAAGAGGAGAAACAAAATAGAGAAGCTCAAGAACAAAGAAGAGAAGAAGAACGAGAAGAACAGAAAAGGAAACAGGAAGAAAGTGAAACGATGGTTTCGAAAATAAAGAAAATTGGTGATGCCATGAAACACGTGTTACCTAAAATGCCAAACGATATGATGGAGGTGCCATTATATTTCGAAACGGTTGAGAATGCGTTTCGTAGTTTCAACGTGCAAGAACAATTCTGGGTGAAGTTACTATTGCCATTGATGACTCCGAAAGCTAGAACTGTTCTAAACAGATTGTCATTCGCTGATTTAGACGATTATGAGATCGTGAAAGAACACTTGTTAAAAGAATTCAAGTTGACACCGAGAGAGTACAGATCGAAGTTTATTGATGCGAAGAAGACAGCTGAAGAAACATATACAATGTTTACAGCTAGGCTGAAGAACTTGCTGAACTATTATGTGAAAAGTCGCAAAGTGGAAAAGAATTTTGAGAAACTGTTTGATTTGTTAGTGGCGGATAAGTTGAAAGAATCACTACCACCAGGTCCACTACAGTTTGTGTTGTCGAAGGAAGGAACTGATTGTTACGAAGCTAGTGTTGTGGCAGACCTAGCGGACATTCATGTTAATAATCGAATTGGTTTGGCAATTCCGAATAAGACAAGTTTTGGTTTTGTACCCAATGTAAAAAGAAATCAACAGTTCACTCCAAATTTTGGTTTTCATTGGAAGAGCAATCAAGAAACAGGAAATCAGTTCAGAGGTGCAGAAGTGAAACCAAATTCTCCGGTTGTTCACGAGAATAGAGAGTCGATGATGACCAGACAACGTCCGGTATATAACAAATCACCACCAAGGTTTGTCGCGAGAGAAGGCAATGCATCGTTTACTCCATATAAGAGAAAAGAAAGCATCGAACAACGAGGTGCAGTGGTGAAACGTTGTCATAACTGTGGATCAGACAGGCATTTGATGAAATTCTGTCCAGTTCCTGTTACAACCTCAAATTATGGAAAACAAGAACATTCGAGGGTGAATCGAATTCAAGTGGTTGATAATTCTGAAAGTCAAGCCACAGAACATCAGAACAATGAAACTGAAGTAAAGTCAGTGATGAAATGTCACCTTTCACCTGATATTCAGAAAGAAATTCTATTGCACAATGGAATGCAGAAAGAAATGGCTGGAAAAGATGAAAGTACAACATTAAAGAAAGTGTTATTACAGTACGTCGAGGTAGAAATTCGTGGAACAGCAGGAAAAGAACCAATAAAAGTAAAAGCACTGATTGATTCTGGAGCAGAGGTTCCGGTGATTAGTGAAGAATTACTGGAAGGCATGAAGGTGGAGCAGATTGGAAAAGTGAACTTACAATGCGTGGCAGGAGATGCCATTCCTGCAAAGTTGGTGAAAGTTGATGTAAGGCTGTGTTGTAACGATGTGGAAGAAGAGGTAATTCCGCATAAAGTCAAATGTTCACTTACACCTTATGTGACATTGATGTGTGCTAGTATTGCAAAAATGGGAAGCACAGAAAGATTCTTGTTGCATCCAGAAATCATTGCAGAACTTAAAGCCGTGCCACAAGTGAAAATGATACAAGGAGATGTGCAAGCAAATGTAACGACGAGATTGCAGAGTCAGCGAAAGAAAGTGGTAGAAGTCGAAGATGAAAGTGAAACTGAAAGTTCAAGTGAAGAGGAAAACGAAAGCGATGATCAACAAAGTTTAATGCAAGACGGTATAACAGCAGAGATGAATGAACAAGAGATGGCTGCATGCAAGAATGGTAATGTAAATGAAACGAAAGAGGATAATGAATGTGATGTTGAGATAGGAGATTTGTTTGAAGAAGACGAGAAAGATGAAGAACAACAGATGCAGATTGCAGACGCAAAGAAATTCGAAGAACAGCAGAGACAAGATGAATCATTGAAAGCATGGTGGAATTTAGCGCCAGATAAAGAATCTGAATTCTGCGTGGTAAATGGCTTACTGTACAAGAGATATCGAATATTAGAGCAAACGATATATCAATTGGTGTTACCAAAAGAGCGACGAATGAAAGTGATGGAGTTGGCTCACGAATCAGTATTTGGAGGACATCTTGGAGAAGAGAAAACTAGAGAACGAATAAAGTTATCTTTTACCTGGCCAAAGATGAGAAGAGATATAGTGAAATTTTGCAAATCATGTGAGAAATGTCAATTAAAGGCAAGAAGTTTGGTGATGGACAGGGTTCCTATCACTCCAATTCCAAGAGAAGATGTAGCCTTTAGAAGAATTACAATGGATTGTGTAGGACCAATCGAGCCAGCATCTGCTGCAGGTCACAAGTACTGTTTATGTATTGTCGATTCTTGCACCAGATGGCCTACAGTGTTTCTGTTGAAATCATTAACTGCAAAAGCTGTATGTGATGCTTTGATGGAGTTGTTCATGAACGTTGGTGTACCTTCAGTGATCACAAGTGACCAAGGAACAAATTTTACTGCGAGTCTGACAAGAGAATTTCTGAATTTAATGGGTTGTAGTCCAAGATTTGACACGCCAGGTCATCCAGAGGCAGCTGGATTAGTAGAAAGATGGAACCAAACATTCAAGAAAATGATCCATCATGTAATTGTTGACAATCCAAGGCAATGGCATAAAGTAATTCCGTTTACAGTGTGGGCATTACGAGAAGTACCGAATGCAACTACTGGAATTGCTCCTTATATGTTGGTGTATGGAAAGATTCCGCGTGGACCATTGGCAATTTTAAAAGAAAGTTGGACAAGAGAAATTAATTTACCACCTCATATTGGAATCCAACCAGAAAAGTACTTGAAAGACATGAAAGCAAATATGGAAAAAGCATTACTGTTTGCAGAATCATATTCACGAGAGAAGCAATTACAGTATACGAATCAATACAACAAAAGAGCGAAACATAAAGAATTTGAACCGGGTGAAAAAGTTATTGTGTTGTATCCGACGTCAACAAATAAACTGATTTCACGATGGCATGGTCCATGTACTGTCATACAACGAAGGTCAAAGTACTCTTATTTGATTGACATGGGTGACGATTGTCGAAAGATAATTCACGCAAATAAAATCAGAAAGTACATTACAAGAGCAATGAGTTGTGGACTAATCGTTGAAGAAGATGAAGACTTTGGTTCAGTGGTTGAATTGCTGATGAAGAATGACTGGCAAAATGAAAAGAATTCACTGAATCTTGATCCTGAACAGATTAGCCATTTGACATTGACTCAACAAAAACAATTGCTGGAAATACTGAACAAATATTCCGATCGATTTTCTGAAAAGCCTGGACTATGTACATTGGTTGAACATGAAATTGAACTGAAACCGGAATTTCGTGAAAAAGAATTTATGGCTTACCGAATTCCACTCATCTATCGAGCAGAAGTTGAACGACAAATTAAAGAAATGCTTCAAGCCAACATTATAAAACCATCTTCGAGCAGAATGGCAAGTCCGTTGGTAATTGTTAAAAAGAAAGACGGTTCTCTGAGACTTGCCTGCGACTACAGATACATTAACTCGTTCACTGTGGATTGTAAATATCCGATGCCGATTGTGAAAGATGTTTTGCACAAAGTTGGAAAATCAAATGTGATCTCGATTTTTGATTGTCGAAGTGCTTACTGGACTTGTCCTGTTAAGCAAACTGATCAATGGAAAACTGCTTTTGTTACTCACAATGGACTGTACGAGTTTACTCGTGTTCCGTTCGGAATGATCAACTCAGGAAGAACATTTGTTAAAGCAATTAACATGGTTTTACAGCCTATAAATGAATTTGCTGAGCCCTATGTAGATGACATTGCTGTGCATTCAGATGATTGGACGATTCATTTACAGCATTTAGATGCATATTTAATGCAAATGAGACTGCATAACATTACTCTGAACTTAAAGAAATGTATCTTTGGTAAGAGTGAGGTAAAGTTCATCGGTCATGTGGTTGGTTCTGGAACGATTCAAATGAATCCAGATAGAATTGAAAGTTTAATTAATTTGAAAACCCCAGAAACGAAGAAACAAGTTAAGCAATTGCTGGGATTTTTTGGTTACTATCGACAGTTTATCAAAGATTTCGCACAGATTGCGAAGCCTCTATCTGATTTGACAAGCAAACATGTTCCAGATAAGATTGATTGGACTGATAGACATCAACAGGCATTTAATTTACTTAAAGATGCTGTACGCTCTAAAGTTGTTTTATATGTTTTTGATGTTGGAAAACCTTTTAATTTGTACTGTGATAGCAGTGATTTTGCAGTAGGAGCTGTTTTAACGCAGATGGATGATAAGGGAATAGAACGCCCTGTATCATTTATAAGTCAGAAATTGACTGACACCCAGAGGAGATGGGCAACTGTGGAGAAAGAAGCCTATGCTATTGTTTGGGCTCTAAATAAGTTAAAAGAGATAATAATTGGATCTAAAGTTCACATCTTTACCGATCACAATCCTTTAACTTATCTGACTGAATCTATGTCTAAGTCTGCTAAACTGGTGCGTTGGGCTTTAGCACTGCAAACTTTTGATGTAGAGGTTAATTATAAGAAAGGACGATTAAATGTTGTAGCAGATTGTTTATCTAGATTATAAGATTGTTTATTTTACTGTATTATATAGTATTAAGTTTATTGCATAATTTAGTACATGATGATTTTGCAAATTTTTAAATTTAATTTGCTCAATCCAAAGAAAGGGAAGGAGGTAATGTGAACTAATGTTTTGCATATATAATGAGCACAGGTGTTCCTTATGTTGATATATATATAATGTGTATTCGATTGTTAAGCGTTTTAGTCTTAGGCTTTAGTTGCGCTGTCGGCTCGTGGGCGCTTGGCCTAAAGTAGCCTAAACTTTGGCTGACGATAGATTCTCTACACGTGCAGTTAGCGCGCCAAACTTAGAAACTGCTGATGACAGTGAATTTGAACTATACAGTGTAGTACAGTTGTTTTAAGGCAAGAGTTGAGTTTGTTGTTATTAAACTGTGTTTGAAGAAAGAAAGAAACATTCAAAGAACTGTGTCAATTTAATTCTTAAACAGTTAGAAGTCGTTGAGCAATTTATATGTAGAGATAAGGAAAGTTCTTGAGGTAGGTCACAACTAAGAAAGAAAAAGAGTTGGTGACAGTCTCTTTGTGTCTCTCTCTCACTCTCCCACTCTGTATCTCTCTCTGTGTCTCCCTGTCTGTCTCTCTCTGTCTCTGTCTGTCTGTCTCTGTCTGTCTCTGTCTGTCTCTCATCTGTCTGTCTCTGTCTGTCTCTGTCTGTCTCTGTCTGTCTCTGTCTGTCTCTGTCTCTCTCTCTGTCTGTCTCTCACTCTCTCTCTCTGTATCTCTGTCTCTCTGTCTCTCTGTCTCTGTCTGTCTCTGTCTGTCTGTCTGTCTGTCTCTCTCTCTCACACACACAAACAAACACACACACGCACACACACATATACACGCATACCCGTGACCGACAGGAAATGAAAATGCGACGGCAGCGCCTGTAATCATTTAGGACCGGAAGTAGTCAGACGCGGAATTCTACATCAATTCAAAGCTCATCAGGATCACTTTCCTCCTCATAGTCTGCCTCTTTCTATCTATCTATCTTTCTGTCTGCACCTTTAGATTATGACCCACCAGAACTGGACCTAGAGGTAGGGGATTTATTCCAGGAGGAACCACGGCCCCGGAGGACTATAGTACCCCCAGCACGGTTTAGGGACCTATGAGGGTCATGAGGTTCCCGAGGAAGAGGAGGTTAGGCAGTAATGTTGGCAGAATCCCAGGAATTAGAATTAAGAGTTAATAACGATAAGGGTTGTACCCGTTTTGTGTTCATTGCTTTGTTCGGCACGTGTTCTTTCAAATCTACAAGCTCATAAGAAATAGCGGCTAGTTAACTTTGTCCTTTTAGAACCATGCGTATTTGTTCTTGCATTGTAGTTAAGATGTTACCAGTCGTCCGCAGAGAATTTGAGGGAAGGGGAGCCCTGAGGCTCCGAGCTCTGGAACTTATGGCAGGAACTCCTTCGGTGATGCCAGCACCTGTGACCTCCAAACTGGAGGCTGGCTGCGCTGCGGGCACGGATAGCTCCTCGGGTGCGATGAGAAGAGGATTACCGTCGGGTGGTGATGAAAGGAGCAGTCCTCCTCCTCTCGGGTTGTCTGCTGTGTTCTGGACACCGCGTTCCGATCGGGGATTTCCGGTTGAATTTCGTCAGCGACAGCTTGCTCAGCTGTCCACCTCCTCCAGCACTGGTAGAACTTCTGGAAGCCGAGTAATCTATTCTCCTGCGGTCAGCTCATTGAGTTCGTATGCGAACTGTTCCCGGGCCGAACGTTTTGGTGTAATCTGGGCGCTGGCTACGGTGGTGCGGCGACGCGGAGATCCATTCCTGTCCGATCTGGATTTGGAGGCTATACGGGATATGATCCCTACGAGCGTTGCGGTGGACGAGTCTCTTCCTGTCATTGCCGCCGTAACGGAAGCTTTAAGCTTAATGCCTGGAGGGATGGATGTACTCCGGGAGTGGGCTGAGAAAGAGAACCGTTCTGCTGGTCGGAGCGGTGTTCCTCAGCACCCGCTACGTGTGAATTTGTCTTACCGGAAAGAAGCCACGTACACCTTCTGTACTTGGTCTTTGGCCTTGAGGGTGGCCAGCAAGTTTGTGGCACTGAAGACCTTGCCTTCGGAGTCAGAGTTCTTCGCCTCATTGGTCGACGTCTACTACCAGGCTGCCGGAGACGGGTGGATGTTGGACACCATGGTCCAGGCTCTCTTTGTCTATAAGGATCTAGATTGGTTGTGGTCTTCCCTATTTTGACATTCCTCTGGGGAAAACTGCTCTATCAGTTAAATGTTCCGTAATTAAGTCTGAATCGGGAGACTTAGTATAAGAGAATGTTTCCGTAATTAAGTCTGAGTCTTGGGATTTAGCATAAACTGTAACATAGTTTAAGCGTTAAATTACTTAATCGGTTTTAAAGCATTAACAACCCAAAAGGGGTTTGTGTTTGTAAGGGTAGCCGAAATTCTAGTATATCTTCTTTTATTGTACCCTTCATACTCTTTTTGTTTGTCTGTATTACTTACATGCGTTAACCAATGACTGAGTAATCAGGATAGAAACCTGGCCATCAGTTTTGTTTACAGTCATTTAATACTTACGGATAGTGGTATTGGAGCTGTGTGCACAGCTTGGTTTCGCTTAATTCCTAACTGGTTTTGTGAGGATAAGACTTTTGCAATGAATCCTAAGGTGCATATGTTATTAGCTTTAATTGTCTTAAACGGAGTTTGAATGTCATGATGATGGTACGTAAGTCGGCCACTGTCTGGCCAAAAGCATTAATTATGTTGTGCA
>JACEVL010000119.1:1315250-1327750 GCA_020284085.1 Aporrectodea caliginosa | reverse complement strand
CATAAGCAGTTACTAAATATTTATCTAGAAACCAATCGACCAGCTTCTCAACCACTGTAAACGGAATTAGCTTCAGCGTCAGCTGATCGCGTTGTATCCGGTTGTTTCTTACTTTACGACTGCCAAACAGGTTGCATGTTGCAATGAAATAATGCTGTAGTCTTTGGCTATTCAAATGTTGCACGAGACAAGATATCAGACGACTGACTATTCCAAAGAGTTGCGATTCGTTCCAGAATGTATCATCATATTCTTCACATTTCCACAGCATAATTGTTTTCAGATGATAATTTGAAACGATTTCATTGTCCGATCCAAGATTGTTCTTTATGAAGTAGCGCAGCAGATGATAGACGATTTGTTGAACTTTAGTCCAGCTGCGAACTAAGACAATCTCGGCCCTTGAGAACGACAATCGCCATTGCTCCTTGTTGTGTGGTCTGCAGTCTGGATGAGCAACCGGAACGACATCACACCCTGCCCGTCTTACCTCTTTGATCAGATTGACTGATGGCCATCCGCTTGGTTTCAATCGATCGATGAAGTCGAGTGCGTCACTAGGCCAACAGGGACATGGAATACATTTCACGTAATCGCATTCGATATCTGTGAAGGAACAACGACCGTTGATCTCGCGTTTTACGCGAGTTCTCCGAACGTTTACCGCTGGCCCTTTAGCTGGGTCCTGATCCCGAAACACTGAAAACAATCCGCGACATTTATTCATTAATTTATTTCCTGCGATTCGCATCTGTCCTTCTCTAATGACATCTCCAATGTCTCCCCGCATTCTTCAGGGGAGTCGTGTCTTCCGCTTTTAAAACTGCTTCCATTATGGCTCCATTCACTATTCTCCGTTGACTACTGTTATTCCTCAACCTCGAATCCGCCCAAATTAAGCGTCTGCAACTCGTCCAAAATTCACTCTTCTTAGCTGACACCAGGACAACAAGCATCAATATATCAATCCCGTCCTTAAATCACTCCACTGGCTGAAAATGCCCAAGCCCAACCACTTCAAAGTCTTATCGCTTACAATACGCCCAGCCAAATTACCTTCTTGAATTAACTCTTCACCATCCAGCCATCCCACTCTACTCGATCCTCCTCCTATCTCACTCTTTCCGTCCCTAACTCACTACTTGGCCCAATCTTTCCAGCCATTCCACATCCCACACAACACTTCGACTCTGGTACGATCTTCTAATTGTCACCTCTTCAAGAATTCTTACCCTAATCCATCCAATCCTTGGTCCTACAAGCTTTCTCGTCTACGGCGTTACCTACCTTATTCGGTAGCTCTACCTCCTCTTCCTGGTCTCTCTGGCCACTGGACACGGACCTACACTGGATATCGATCTCTAGAAACTCCTCTGAATAGAAGCAGCTTTTGTCAGTAAGCTGGTACCCTGCGCTTAGCTTTTCAGTATTATATCTATTGTATTGTATTGTATCTATCAATTTATATATCGCCTATCGCAGTGCACACCAATCAGAGGCGCTTCCAGTGCGAAAGACCGAGAGAAAAGAAAGAGGTCTTCAGACAACGAAAAGAGGCAATTTGCCAACAAGTTAATAAACAGGAACATGTCAAGGAGGAAGCTGGTTCCATAGTACAGGGCCAATGAAGGCAAAGGCTCGCGTTTTAGCCACAACAGTTCTCGCTCGCGGGACAAAGAGATCATGCCGGTTTAGTGAGCGTAGCGGGCGAAGGGAAGTAGCCGAGGACGGCAGCCGGATAAGGTTACATAGATACTTGGGAGCTCGGCCGGTATGCGACCGGTAGATGAATGAAAGTACCTTGAGCTGAACTCGAGCAATGAGAGGGAGCCAATGAACGTGGTCAAACATAAAAGCAGAGATGTGGGATGAGCAGGAAGTCGGGCTACTAGTCTCGCCGCAGCAATTAGAACAGAATGAAGAGAAGAGAGACGAACCTTTGGGAGACCAACCAAGAGAGAATAGCAGTAATCAATCCGAGAGCAGATGAAGGCATGGACAATAGAGGTAAAGACAGTAGAGCTTTAGAGAGTATTAGTTACAGTTACAATGACGATTACGTTTTCGATTACAATAAGTTCCTTCCTCATTGTAGGAGACATTTTAAACTTGCAAACAGATAGTCGACTTTAAAGTGGAAAAATTCAAATGCATTGACATTTAAAAATGGCATACGATATTTGAACACTGGTATTTTATATAGAATCACATATTGGAATGTGTTGAAACCTTTAAAGAATAGGTTGTCGAATTACTGTAACCGACTAAAAAACGTAGATTATCGATGCTGACACCATGGCAATTTCAATCATTAGTAATTGTATATAGATGAATGGTGGCGCTTCTGGCGTATAAATACAGGGGTGACATAATTATAAAGACACACCTTTACCATCTAACTGATTGGCACAGCGCTATGTATACAAGTATTCTGTTACATCACATTACATTGGCAGGTCGTCGCAAGAATTGAGCTGGAATCACGCTGACACTGAGTCTGCTTCCGTATTCTTTGTGTCGTTATATCAAGCCTCTTGAAATCTACCCAAACCGCCAATCGGTTCCGTAATGGCTAAAAGAAGCACACCTATTGATATATCAAAAGACCCTGCATCAGTGAGAACTTAATAATGCGCGTCGTACGCATACTTGCTTTATTGAATCTGTGAGAAGCAACCTGGGGTTTAGCGACTTATATGAGACACCACTTTTCGTTGTACCCACACTGGGACACTATAGCTAGGCCTCAGTAGCCTACATTGGCACGATTGGAGTCTACTATGAGCCAAATAAATAAAGCTTCTGTGTCACTGATTGTTTTATATTAATTACGACTTACGTAAATTTGGCAAGGTGACGCGATTTTCTCTTGGTCTGACAACATCGTATTTTTCAGTATATTTGTTCCATGCCAGGAAACCGTCGCGGTGCAGACGAACATAACCAGGATAGTCAGGCAATGACTCAAGCGTATAAAGGTCGAGTAAGGAATTCATGCCCTCCAATCTGTCTGATGGTAGATACTTCATAGTGTTTTAATGTATGTGTATGTATGTATGTATGTATGTATGTATGTATGTATGTATGTATGTATGTATGTATGTATGTATGTATGTATATGTATGTATGTATGTATGTATGTAAGTATGTATGTATGTATGTATGTATGTAAGTATGTATGTATGTATGTATGTATGTATAAAAGGGTATATGTATGTATGTATGCGATGTCATTTTGGACTTTCATCTTACTCAATGCAGCATGACTGAGCGTGCTCTCAGCTACAGTGTACATCAACCGTAAAGATTTATTGCGGTTGACACATCAAAGCCTGTATTATAATAGTAACAGATTGGTTTAATATAGGACCCACGTGACACTGTGCTAACTTTGAGATCTAATCAGTGGCGTAGCTATCATGTGTGCAGGTTGTGCAAGGCACACGGGCCCACGACCTCTAGGGGCCCACAGAGATGATTAAATTATGTAGCTAGCCTAATTCACATTCCTGCTTATTTTCAGTGCCGGATTACGGCATAAGCGAAATAACCCATGGCTTAGGGTCTCACAATCATGTTCCATAACGTTTCTGAGAGCCCCACAATCCGGAGCAATTAAATCATATTGTTGTAACAAATTCCTAATTTTGTATAATTTTAAATAAAAATTCATCGGTTTACCCTTAAACGTTTTTCAGCGCAGTTACTATTTACTTTCTGAATACTGACCCTAGTCACAGACTCACACACACATCCTGTAGGCTACAGGCCTATATTTCGTTTAAAAAACCATAGCTTATCATGTACAGGTACGTTAAGAACTTTGTGTTTAGATACCTGAACTTTGGTAATTGGCTTTCCTTTGGGGTTAGGGCCTTCTAAAGTCTAAACCCGGCTCTTGGCTTAGGGCCCGAAGTCTTAATCCGACCCTGCTTATTTGGTGACAATTGCAGATGTAGCCTAATTGTTGTGAAGACACAGTTTGCATTACTTTCTTTCCTTACTGACGCCTGTCAGACACCGTACTGACTAGTGAACTCCTTTTACCTAGCTTCTTTTCGTCGGTCACATTGCAAGATGACGTTAGTGTGTGCATAAATGATAATAAAGATTAAAGAATGTTAAAAATACAGTTTTTGACACTACGTCTGCTAGACATAATACGAGTATCATATCAAAACAGCTAAGCGGATTTGCGAAATGTAGGCCCTAAACGACGTCACCAGATTGAAACAGAATCCAGGAAATTGCCAAAAATTTCCGGCTACATTGTCACTAGGACTGACCTGGCAGCGTCAATTTCTGGAACTGGATCGGTACCCACAACAGACTGCACAGACAATAAAGATCTCATTGGGCAGACCACAGTGACTATGAAAATGGTGCTGCTGATGCTGCAGGAGGACATGACTTACCTGTGGATCATGACCTATGTAGAATAATTATTTAGGCTAGTTAAGTGCTACTATATATAAAATAGTATTTTATTGGCTGCCCTTGGCCCATTTTCTATGCAAAGGTCAACGGGTAAGGGTGTTCCTATGCTATCGTTTAGGATAGGTGTGATGTATGTCAAGTTCATGTATTGCATTAAACAGTGCGTCACAGAAACTTCATATTATTTTGGCACAGGCATGCTCAAGCATTCCCTTCATCAGCTGGATATTGCTACGTTGGTGATCTGACACCTCCCTCAACTCCTCTCAGCTCTCACCCCAAAATCAGGGATGGATCAGGGTCCCAGGAAATCATGTATTTGCCTCGATTTTTCGTGTTTCAGGGAATATTGTTGAACTTAATTTAAAGTACCGGCACCACGCAAAATCGATGATTGTGTCGTTATTTGGTGTGCAAATTGTTCAGCATACATGTACATGCCTTTTGACATATCCTGTGACAGTTGCATCATGCGAACGCTCGTTTTCAAAATTTTAAATAATTAACAACTATTTGAGAAGGGGGGGGCGATAGCGCATTGGATAACATCTGGCACAGAGAGCGAGAGGTACCGAGTTCGAGCCCCGTAGGGTAGACATGCTTTGTAGGCTGCTATTAGCGCCGTTGTATTGCAGGCTGTCTGTTCTGTAAGTAGTTAAGATTTCAATTGCATAACATGTAAATGTACAGCGCAGTGCGTTTGTCAGGCGCTTGATTAAAGAAAAGATATTATTATTATTATTATTATTATTATTATTATTATTATTATTATTATTATTATTATTATTATTATTATTATTAATATTTATATTATTATTATTATTATTATTATTATTATTATTATTATTATTATTATTATTATTATTATTATTACCTTGTCACAGGACAGGCTTTCTGATCTTGCATTGGCACTGCTATCTATTGAGAATGAACGTGCAAGGATTATTAACGTTGCAAAGATGATTGATATTTTTCTGAACAAAAGGCTAGAAAGAAACACCCTATAATGTCATGGCATAGTTTTAAATACTAACATTTTTCTATTGTAACTGGTTGCGGTCAACCTGTCAGAAAATAAAACGAATATCATCATCAGTGCTACAAGTGAATAAGTATGCAACGTGATACGTGTTAAATTCGATTGAGAAATCACTGCAATTAAAACATTGTAATTTATCTCTGTTATTCTTGCAGCATTCATGTTTATTCTGTGAGTGAGTACTGTGAGTTGTATTGCATTCTTAGGCCTAAATATCAATTAACATTGTTTCATTTTAGTAATCTTGATCGTAAGAACGCCAGGCTACAGGCCTTACAGGGCCAAACAGGGGCCCATACGGGACCCCTGCACACGGGCCCATGAAAAGCTAGCTACGCCCCTAGATCTAATCTACGGACTAATTGCTTCACTGGGATCAGTTCTCTTATGCAATCATACACTTACAGTTGTAATGGTTGTCACTGTAATCTTAAACTGTTAAATCAGTTTTAGATTTCCTCATAGGACTGCTGAGTGGACTGATTATAAATGTAGGCCTATAATGTATAGACTTGATCACCACGGCTTGATTTTGTTGCCCATAATATTATTGGCTGAAGTCTTGTGCATTAGATATAATTGGCGCGCTACAGACTGGACAATATTATAATAATAATAATAATTATAAATATCATAATCATTATCACTATTATTATTATTTTTGCCCCGAGGTAAATAGGATCCCTCAGTAGGGTGTGTTTAAAAATTGAAGTTTCAAAATTAATATCGGCCTTGTTGTTTTTGTGTTCCATCTTGAGGAAATTGTCATTTGCCAAATTAGACAAAAATCGGAATAGATTTAGAACTGGCGCAAAGCCCCGGAAGATTTATCACTTAGAAAACAATGTAATACATTGTCATTTTCAAAGATCCAAAAAACTTTTAACACTTAAACATAAAATATAGGGCAAACGCAAAAGAAGAACCGTCAGTCATTTGTCATTTCTTTATTCCCTTTAGTGCTTTTGTGAACTTGTTTCGATGGTAATCCACCATTTGCAGAACAAACTGTTTTTCTTCCTCACATTGAAGGACTGCATGAGAGCCATTCCTTTCTCCGCCAAATCGTTCGTCACTTTTAGGGCGGATATGATATTTTTTGCCTCACTGTATGATTGTTCTGACTCCCATTGTTGCGGGTCTCGATCAAGAAAAGAGTCATCCAATCCGAGGATCTGGAATATTTTGGTGGTAGAAGTGGTGAAGAAATCGTTAAGTGCTTTTGTAGGTAGATTATGTATTGGAGGAAGTCTCTTTGGAGGTTCATCGGATCCCTGATTGTTTCGCATGCTGTAGACCATGCGCTGTTTTTCGTCGAAGGTGACTGAATCATCAAAAAGGCTGAGGCCTACCAGGGTCTCCGACAGATACCAAAGGTGTCGGGAAAAAGCTGTTAGGGCTACCTGTGAGACTTCCTTGTCAGGGTGCGTATGGATTGCCTTCAGGAATTGAAGATCGTTCCTTGGGGCTTCAGCGGGTGACGTACAGGTGAACCAGTACTTCACGTAAGTTGTTGTCACAAAAAGGGACACTCGAAGTAAATGATTCCACACCTTTTGAGAGTAGGATTGTCGAGATGCCCTCTCTGAGCTCTGGCGTTGTTGAATGGGAAACTGATCCCTGAAAAGCCACACCTTGATCGCATAGATCGCACATGCCATCCAAAGCGCGCGGTGAAATGCCTCTGGGTACCTGAACTGTATTCCTTTCGGTGGAATTCTTCCTAGAAAATGACTGTTAGTTCTAGTAGCTCTTTGTAGTCGTCTCTGTGGTTTTCGGTACTCAGTTGCTGCAATGCTAAGGTGATCACATCGTCTCGAATTTCTGTGACACGCTGTGCTGCATCTTTATCATCCATGCTGTGCGATACTTGGCCTGATCGATTTGCGGCCAGAAGTCACGGAAATGACTGAATAGTTCCAATTTTGGAGACCTTGCATAATCATGCAGTGAAAACACCTTTTCTAGAATAATTTCAGACACATGATGTGGACAGGCAAGGTTCAAAAGGTCCTTTCCTAATTCCGCTTCCAGCTTGATGCACACGCCGCCCTTGCAACCCGTGTTACTCGCCGTTGTGTCGAAACACATGGCCACGATTCTGTCTTCCAATCCCCAACTTCTTATCTCAGCCAAACATGCATCTGACATGACTGCAGCTGTCCCGGATTTGAGTTTGGGGATGGCCAATAGCTTGGTCACATCCTTGCCAGATAGATACATTATTGGAAGGCGATCAACACACCCTCGTTCTGTCCCTGTAAGATCTGGCATGATCTTGCCGTCCCAGTGAATAGTAAGAGGAACATTTGGATCGAAAGATTCACGAATCTCTGCTGCTATGGCTGCACGGTTATCTTTCCTTGCTTAATGGATCGCTGAAGGACTTACTGTATGATCAGCTCACCAGTCCACATGACAATGTCCCCATGAACTACAATATGGGACACTGGGATACAGTGGAGCAATAAGTTTATGTACAACACGTGCGGCCCATAACCGTCCATCCCACTCCTTAGCTTCGACTGTAGAGGTTAATATAATTATTATAATCGAGTGGTTGATGCTAGATGCTTGAGGTGAGAGTCGTCTCGTTAGCAAAGAGCTTATAAATAGATGGCTAGTGTTATACTTATTAGGCTTATTTACGTTTAATTAACTGTCAAACGTCAACTCGATAGAAAGCACCGCTACCCGCCATTTGCAACACGAGATCAGTGACATAGACACCGTGAGGTCAGTGACGTCATTGTCATGAATATTCATTACTTGGGAGCCCGCAACTGGCTTGGGGCCTGGGAGGGTCTTAAGCAAAAATCACGACAGGGATGTTTATCTAATGAAACTTTGTTTGCTTTTAAACATACAGTTGGGACTTTTGTTGAGCTGATTAGTTATCTGCTTGTTGATATGAAAGTGCATTATGTTTTGACTGGCAAATTCCAAACAGACTGTTTGGAATTCCGTTTTAGTCAGTATCGGCAGTTATCAGGGGCAAATTTTCACGTGTCTGTTCAGGAAATAAAGGAGTCTGAAAAAAAGTTGAAAATAGTTAGTATTCTTCACGTTGTATCTGCTTCACGTGGCGATATTACACTAAAAGATTTCATTGTGCAGGCAGCTGATAATGTTGAAAATACTATTGATGTAAAAGATGACATTGTCCAGGAACTGGTGGCTAGTTGTATGGCGTGTGATGACGTTGAAATTACAGAGTCTGAGTCCCAGTCCTTAATTTTTATTGCTGGATATGTGGGATACAAACTTGGACAGAAAATTGCATGTGAATTATGTAAATATGAGCTTGTTTATGACAACACTTTGAAGTTTGATGTTAGCTCAAGTGATTATAGTTATCTGTCAGAAATCGATCGTGGCGGGTTGAAGTGGCCCAAAGATTTTTTATTAGAGATTGTGACCCAAGCATTTATGGTTTTCAAAATTGTTGTGTCCAAAGAATGTGAGACAAAGTTCTTGACTGTAGGCAGTCAAAAAAATGTTTTGATTTTATTAGTTACTGAACAGTTAAAAAAGTCTGGTGCTGTTGATGGAGAATGCACGTGTGGTACAACAATGCTGTCTCTAGCACAGATGTCATTGAGCTATGTGGCAAACATATTTTTAAATAATTACTGCAAGAAAGAAGCAGATAAAATCACTGTGGGGAAGCAGAAGGCAAAAAGAAAATTAAAAACACTAACTCATTGAGTATAATGTCTGTGATTTTACTATGTGTCATGTAAATTAAAAGTTTAGTAATTACTGTATTTTGTCACATACTGAAGCTTTTGAAAGCTGCATGTCAAATTTATTTCTCACTCACCCTATTTGGCTCACTCCAAACCTTTATTTAATAAACTCTGTATTCTAAAAATGTATGACATGGCCTACTTGTCTATTGTAATCCTGATGTTCAAGTTTGGAAATAGTACCTTACCTTCCATATTTAAAATATTGTAATACTTATGTTCAAGTTTGGAAATAGTACCTTACCTTCCATATTTAAAAATTATTTTATATCAGATTCATTAGCTTAATACTTAATGGGTAAAGTAAATATGTTGTCCCCATGCCTGCACTACTTGACAATTTAATAGCTTCTGAATTCTTAGTCCTTGATTGTGGAACTCTTTATCGGATGATATTAAGAGGGAATAATTTATAGTCTCTATACTTTCAAGAAAAAACTAAAAAAAGTATTGTTATTAAATTATTCTAATGTTGTTGTGTAGCTTTTGGTCAATATACCTGTACCTGCATTTAATATGCTCACATTACTTATCAATCTTCTACGTGTATTAATTTTATTACTAAGTCATTATTGATATTGGTGGTATTGTGATGATGTACTGCTGTTATTGTTATTATTGTTGTTATTATTATTATTACTATTATTAATGTCCTAATTAAGTATCAGATACGTTTATGAACAATATTCAAGAAAGAGGGGTAATGCTTAGTATAAGCTATTAGCTTTTCTTGGTTCCCGTTGCACTGTACTTGTTGTTTCATGATTTTAACCTAAAACCTGTACTGTGCAATAAACAATAAACATATATTACATTTTACTCCTGCATGCTTCTTGTCCTAGTCCTTAAGTCCAAACTGGGCATTACTCCTAAATATCTTAGGGATCACTTTCGCTCCCTTCTCTCTTCAGTTTCTCATCGACCTCTCCGCCCTTGGTTAGACATACTCTTTTGTTCCACACAAGTTAGGACCACTATGGCCCAAACTAGATCTTTTGCCACTATTGGGTCCTCCCTCTTGCACAAAATGTACAGCACAAGACGTTTATTCTTAGAAAGTTGTTCTCATATTGACAGCTGATTGTTGTTAAGACTTAAGACGTATGTACACCAGAGTGTGGATATGCAATTGGTTTAATAAAGAATATACTTACTTACTTACTTACTTACCTACCTACTTACTTACTATGGAATGCCCTCCCACCTCTCTACGTGCTACCGTTCTTTCTGAGTCTCTTCCTACAGCCTTCTCCCTCCTCAAAACCTTCTCTAGGGGTTCTCGCACTGGCAGCGCTGCTGAATGGCCACTGCTGTGAGCGGCGCTATATAAATTAACCAATACAATACAATACAATATTTCGCGGATTGGTTTATTACGTTAATTAATTATTTAAACTGTACAAATACGGGGTATCTGAACGCAAACCAAGCATCAACAGCTACATGCATTAGGCCGGCATCTGTGACGTCACGCGTGCTTGTGTACGGCCTGTCAATAATCTAGAGGGGCCTAAGGACAGCATGCATTGAAATTGTGGATGCCTGTATGCCACCTGTGTCCAATTTCGGTTGCCTTGCGCCAGTCCTAAATGTTGAGCTATCAAGATATAATTTCGGATATGGAGTTAATACATGAATTGGCATGATAATTCGACCAGGCCGGCAAAATATCTTTGAGTTGAAAATATCACATGTACCTTAAAAACACCCTAATCCCTCAGGGACTTCAAGATTAATTAAAACGTAAAAGTCTGGAACGGTTAGAACTCCTCGGGCTCGGGCAAAAGGCTGGCAAATTGCAACAGCGTTAAAGCGTTGCATGGCTAGAGATACAAATATTATTTGATTGATTTGTACTGACTGCATTCACTAATTATGGTTGGACACTCGAACAGTTGTGTTTCATTGTCTTGTACGTTTGGTTACATACGATCACAGTACATCTTGTTGATGGAATATTCTATTGCTAAGATAATTATTATGGGGACGACTAGATAAGCTGAGTCAGCTTCTTCTCTCCATTGAATCGTTTACTACACAGGATCATTGATGAACAATTCTGAGACTGCGTAACTTGCTATGTACTTTGATCATCCATACTGTTCGATTGTTTTACTGTTCGATTCTGAATAAACCTACAAACCTACAAGATATACGTTGGAATAAGTATGTGGCTTCGCGTTGGTCTCCTGACACAAGAGCTAAAAGTGTTCCGATGTCGGCGATCAGGGACATGCAGGCGGCGCCCATGGGGCCCAGCGTTTCGAAAGCCAGAGGCACAAATTCGTACTCCTCCAGCAGAGCAGTCTATTTAGTTGCTTTCCTTGAAGCCGCTGTTTCCGCCGCAGCACCAGCTCTGATGGCGGTCGCCGAGACATATGACGCCGCCAAGGTATCGATCACAGTGGCGTCCCACACGAGGCTCCTGCCTACCCGCCACGGAATCAAAGTAAGGCCGTCAGGTCTTTTTCCGTCTGAACGTACCAGGCCAGGCGGTTCCTTCACTGCCGGGAAGCCAGCTCTTATGAGGCCTCGGCATATGATGTCGTTTATTGCACCGTGCCTTGTGATCCTTCCGAAACCGAGAGGGCAAGACAACCCGTGACTGCTTCTGACGCTGACTGTCGCTCCATGCTACTGGGTGCGCCGATCTTAGCTTCGGATGCCCTTCGTGTGGCTCTGGAGGAGCGTGAGGAGGAGCTGGACCGGGCCCTTGACCGGCTGCATGGCTCTGATAAGTAGACAAGACGCCCGGTTATTCCTGCAATGCTCTTTGGGATCTCCAAAGCTGCTCTACACCATGAGATGCTCACCATGTGACGGCCACTCGCGCCTGGAGTCCTATGATCGCCGCCTTCACAACGGATTAGAAGCGATTCTTAACATCAAGTTTACAGTATCTCAGTGGCGACAGGCGACTCTCCCCATCAAGATGGGTGGTTTGGGCGTTCGTAGGGTGTCATCGCTGGCACTTCCCGCCTTTTTGGCCTCGGCCGCGGGCACCCTCGAACCTCAGTCGTCCACCCTTGGAGGGCTCTCCACAACGGCAGACATCCGCTTCCTGTCCAGTCTGGAGGAATGGAGGAGTAGGACAGGGATCAGCGCTGACGCATGCGAGGCACCCCGCTCCCAAGCCGGATGGGACCTACCTAGAGGTCTGCGGGTAGAGCGTTTTTGCTACCCGACCCGTACCCGTACCCCAGGACCGCTACCCGTACCCGTACCCGACCCGTGATCAAAATTACTACCCGACCCGACCCGTACCCGCGGGTATA